>CM031606.1:589261-629261 GCA_018398815.1 Conus ventricosus
CCTTCTGTCGTTTCCGTCCGGCGGCCATTTTGCTCGGGTGCCGAAATATATGGGAAGATAAGTGACTTTACGTTCTTCGTTCGTACTGTCCTAAATGTTATTTGTTTTTGCCCGAAGAAGACCCAAGAGGTCGTAATGCATTGTGTCTTGTCCTGTGCTTTGTTTGTCTATGTCCTTGGCGGTAACTAACCCCTCTCTTTCTAAATTTTGCTTCATTTTTCGCCCTCAGTCACTCCATGTTGAAACGTATTGTCTATAGTTTGTTTGGTGCAATATTTTTGTTATTGTTTGGTTATTTGTTTATTTGTGTTTGGGGCGGAATACATTGTTTGTTTGTTTGCTTAATTTGTGTTTTGGGCGGAATAGATTGTTTGTTTGCTTCTGTTTTGGGCGGAATACATAGTTTGTTTCTTTAGTTTGTGTTTTGGTTGGACTAGATTGTTTCTTTAATTTGTGTTTTGGTTGGACTAGATTGTTTCTTTAATTTGTGTTTTAGGCGGAATGGATTGCTTGTTTAATTTGCGTTTTGGGCGGGGTAGATTGCTTAATTCGTGTGTGGAGCGAACAGCTTGTTTGTTGACTGTGTTTTGGGCGGGATAGATTGTTTAATTTGTAATTTGGGAGGAATAGCTTGTTTGTTTAATTTGTGTTTTGGGGGGAATAGATTGTTTGTTTCATTTGTGTTGTAGGAGGAATATATTGTTTAATTTGTGTTTTGGGATGAATAGCTTGTTTGTTCAAGATGTGTTTGTTCAAGATATGTTTGTTCAAGATGTGTTTGTTCAAGATGTGTTTATTCCAGATGTGTTTATTCAAGGTGTTTGTTCAAGATGTGTTTGTTCAAGATGTGTTTGTTCAAGATGTGTTTGCTCAAGATGTGTTTGTTCAAGATGTGTTTGTTCAAGATGTGTTTGTTCAAGATATGTTTGTTCCAGATGTGTTTGTTCAAGATGTGTTTGTTCAAGATGTGTTGTTCCCCTTAGCACTTTTCTCAGGCATATCTCTTTTAGGGCCCTCATACGGATCCTCTCTCTTTTTTTTTATTCCCTTTTTTTTCAGTTGAACAAGGTTTGCACACAAATGTGTCATCATTCTTACTATACATGGGGTTGATCATGTAACACATATGTTAGGGAAACAGCTTTAAATTGGTTTCGTTCTTATCTTCTAGACAGGAAACAGTTCATTCAAGTAGGTGACCACCGTTCTGATGAATCTAACCTCCAGTTTGGCGTACCTCAGGGATCCGTGCTGGGACCTGTCCTCTTTATTTTGTACACCACTCCATTGTCTAATGTTATCCACGGCCATTCCGTTTCACACGAAATGTTTGCGGATGATACTCAGCTGCTCCATTCCTCTGTCATCGATGACTACTCACCCTTGTTTCTACTCTTCAATCTTGTACTTCTGATATTGAGACCTGGATGTCAGCAAATAAGCTTAAATTAAACTGCGAGAAGACTGAAGCCATCCGTTTTTCAAAGCAGTCACATCATGGCCCTGATCCGCTCCTTCTTCTCTGACATTAGGTTCCAGCACTATCGAATTTTCAAACACTGTTCGTGATCTTGGTGTTCTCCTTGATAGTGACCTCTCAATGAAACAGCATGTCACAAAAAACTTGTCAGTTAGCTTACATGGAACTTAAACGAATTGCTGCTATTCGACCCTATCTCACTGAAGACGCCACAAAAACTCTCGTTTCATCCTACATCCTCTCAAGGCTAGATTACTGCAACTGTGTTCTCCTTGGCTGTCCTCAACTGTCATCCAACCCCTCAATGTGTACAGAACTCTGCAGCCCGTCTCATTTGCAAATCTCCTAGGACCCAACCTGCAGCCCTCCTGAAAAAGTTGCACTGGCTCCCGTTGAAGAAAGAATTAAATACAAATGCTGTTGTCTTTGCTTCAAGATTTTCACTGGCGATGCCCCTGCCTACCTTTCCGATCTCCTTCAAGTATATGTCCCATCACGAACGCTCCGCTCCTCCACCGACACCAGGACCTTCCGCTTTCCCAGTTACCGTCCCCATCGTAAACAGCATGGTGAACGAGCTTTTCATACGCAGCTCCCAAACTCTGGAATAAACTCCCCATGACTTAAGACATTCTCAAACCTTTTCTTCCTTCAAAACCTCTCTGAAAACCACCTTTTCAACAATATTAAGAAGACAGTTATTACCTGATAGTTGATTGACTCTTGTTTGTCTTTGTGGATCGCTAATAGTTTGTGATTGTTGCGACTGTTGTGTATTGTGTGTCTATGCGTGAGAGTGTGTTTTGTGCGTGGGAGAGAATGGGAGAGAGCCTTTTTTTTCATTTTCTGACCCGTTTTTCAATGCATTTTCTTTACATTTAGAAATTTGTACTTTTTTTCTTTTGCCTTTTGTAAAGCGCCTTGTGCCGTGGAAGACGCTATATAAATCCCCATTATTATTATTATTAATGTCAATATCTAGTACAGTACTTAATAATAGACTTTAGTAAACTTAGTTCTTTTGTTAACCATACAGACTTGCTCAGCATTTCATTACATTATAGTCATTTTATGTAATAGTTAATCGCAAATAAAAGGCAGAACTTAAGTAAGCTGTCCACATACGTTATGATATATAATTGGACAAGCGTAATCATAGATCAATCATCTTATGGTCAATGTTGACTTGGGTCAACCAGAGTTAATAAAAAAAACATACATCGTTTGGCATAAAATTGTGTACTTGTGTGTATTAGTACATGATTCTATTAACAACAACAACAACAACAACAACAACAACAAAAACAAACAACACAACAACAACAACAACAAACAACAAACCCTTTTGTGACAGTATTTTACTTTTTTGTCTTGATCAGTTTGTATCAAATTTGTGCATGATGCCACTTCAGTACAAATTTATCATATTGCATAGAAATGTTGAATACATATTTATCTATCACATAAGCTTCTTTTAAATCTCTTAAGAATAATTGAAGTGTTGGATTTATTTTTCTTATTCTGCATTTATAAATAGTATACTTGGCTAGTAATAGATGTGCAGAAAACAGTTGTCCGTTTTTGTTTTGTTGTCATTTCCCAAAGAGTACTAGTAACTGATTTAGTTCCAATCGATCACAATTTGCACATTTTCCTTTTATGTACTCTGTAAATTCTGTCCAAAAACTTTGCACATGTTGACATTCCACAAGTAGTGCAAAATGGAATCTTTAACATCTTCACAAAAGCTACACTTGTTTTCTGTTGCTCCCATATCTGTTGGAATCGAATTTGTTACCAAAACCCGATAATTAATTTTTATTTTAAACCACTTTACCCTTTATTTCTTTTATTTTATTTTTTTTTTTCATAAAAAAATTTGCCCAAAAATTTCTTTTTGCAAGTTTTTTTCCACCCCCCACATGCATTGGCAACACTAGTTTCCCAACATATTCTGGAATATTTTTGCCCCTTTGGGACAACCTTTGGCTAAATGCTTTTTTTTTCATTCCTTCTTACTGTTGTTTTTTAATGGTGTTCGTTCCTTCGTTACGTTTTTTTCTAATTTTATTTCTTTTTTTTTTAAAGAATTCTTAATAAAATTAACAGCCAAAATTTTTCCTTTTTTTTGAACCGGACTTTGCAAGATGTTTTTTTGGAACTATTAACTTTCATAATTTACCATCCCGTTTAGTAAACTTTTACAGGGAAAACTTTCCCTTTCTGCCATCATCAAAATAGAGTGCCTTCCCCATAAATCTTAAATTTTTTTATTGAAAGGGGGGTTTTACAGTATGTCTTATGGTGTATGAATCATATTTTTCAAAGAACTATATATTCTTGAAAACATTTTTTCCCAAAGCTTTCTGGGGACCCCCAATTTTAAAAGCCCAAAGACCCAACTCCTCTACATTTCAATTTGTGGGATTCCTTTAAATCAAAATTTTTTTTCCATTTTGCACTAAACGTCAGCAACACTTTTTAACCATTTTGTTTAAGTGAATAATGAAGACCTATGTGAGGGATTTTAATTTCCACCTTTTATAATCTTGTGTTGCACTTTCCCTTTTTAACATTATGTTTTTTTTCCCCTACGAATTTAAAACACATTGTTTGCATTGTTAATATGTTGCCGGGTGGGTTGGGAGATGCCCAAAATTTTGGTTAAATTTTTGAAATTTTAAATGATTTAAGAAACATTCTCCAAGGGGTGAAAATTGTTTTTTCTCCATATATTGAAATTTTTTATTTCTTAAAAGTTTCTTTAATTTTTGTTCTCACTTTGCTTAGTCATTTTAAACCCAAAAAGGCCCCAAAGATTTTGAATTTATTGCAAGTTTTTATCATAATTTATTTTTAATCCTGATTACATTCAAATTTTTGGAGTTTTTAAAGTGTTTTTTACGATTCTCCTTTTCCGTCTTTATTTGGTGTACAAGTACTCCTTATCCTTTTCTAGTGGGGTTTTTTGTGTTTTCCAACTGTTTTGCAATCACTGCAACAGGGATGAAAGGGCCAAAAAAAAAGATTTACTATTGAAAAAAGGGTATGAAACTGTATTTTTCCCAAAGGGTTAAATCAAGATTCGTTGGCCCTCCATTAGGTTCCAGAGGAAAAAATAGAATAATCTAGCAAAACTGGTGCCAAAACTGTTCAGTGTGTGCAAAATTTTTGCCTTCATCCTTCCAATGTGAATACTATTCAACCTGAAACACTGCTTTCAAAAAAACCTTTTTCTGTAAAAAATTCTACACACGTAGCTCTAACGCCATTGGCAAGTTTATCACAAAATTAAGGCTAAACACAGGGAAGCCCAAATTTTCTCCTAAAAGTTGTGTGTTCGGGGGAAAATTCACCATGGCATACCTTCTTTTAATTTCCATTTTAACTGAAATGTATAAGGCGAAAGGTTCAATCTTGAAAAAACGAAAAGAGAGTCAAGTTCTGTTGATGATGCAAAATTGAGTTGCCGCCACTTTACCATTCTGAGGTGTAACAATTAGGGGGCCTTAACTGATATGTGTTTTTTTTTTTTCATAAGTGTATGCAGATTATTGTTAAAGATTTAAAGGGGTTTTTTTCCCCGTCAATATCATCTCCGATGAAAAAGTAAAATAAAACCAAACCAAACCCATCTTTACGTTTTCCTTCTTTCCCCCTTTCCCCCCTTCCCCCCGCCCATCCCCTCTCCCCTCCCCCCCCCTTTTTTTTTGTCATTGGGAGAGTTGTTAGCCCCTCTATTGACCCAATCTATCCTTTGCGTTAATGCTTTTTTTGCCTTTTTCGTTGCGCCCCAAGCACCACCCATCCCTATTCTATACCCAAAGTTTTTTAAAGCTGCTTTTTTTCACTTTACTCTCCCTTGAAAAAAACCCCCCCTCCCAATTTTTTTTAAAGGCATGTGTGTGTTTGTGGGTTTGTGGGTGTGGTATTTGGGGTGGTATGTGTGCGTGGTGTAGTTCTGCGCGCGCACTGCGCATTTGTAAGTATGTGTGTGTTGTGTGTGTGTGTGTGTGGTTGTGTGTGTGTGGGGTTTTGTGTGTGTGGGGGTGTGTTGTTGTATGTGTGGGTGTGTGCCCCCCGGAAAAGCTTTTTGTGGGGGGGGGGGGGGGGGTGGCGACCCTCAGCTCTACGAGTCTGGCTGGGGGGGGGGGGGGGGGGTTTTCGGGGGTTCCCCGTTTTCCCTCTCAACCCCCTTGGGCTTGGGTAGGGCAACCCACCCTAGGGCAGACTTGGGTCGGGGGCGTAGGCGGCGACCCCCCCCCCCCCCCCCCCCCCCCCCCCCCCCCCCCCTTTGTCGTTTACAAAACTTTTGGTGGGAATTTTTTTCATTTTGTGTTTTTTTCTTGTATTTCATTCATTGCAAAAAAATCCCCTACACACAATCAACCCCCCCCCCTCCCCTTTACTCTCCTTCCCCCCCTGTCCCCTTTCCTCCTCTTCTCTCTCTCTCTAACCTCTCTCTCCTCTAAACTCCTTCTCACTCTCCCTATTCCCGTACTATTTTTCTCTCCTTCTCTCCTCTCCTCTCTCTCTCCTTCTCTCCTCTCTCTCTCCTCTGCCCCCTCTTCCCCTCCCCCCCCCCCTCTCTCTCTCTCTCTCCTCTCTCCTCTCTCTCCTCTTCTTCTTTTCCTCTTCCTTTTCCCCCCTCCTCGTTAACTCCCTTTCCTCGTGCCCTTTCCTCGAATCAAATACCCCTCTCCCACTGTCCCCCTGTCACTTATTACCCCTTTGGGTTCCAAGGGGGGTATTGGATGTTAAGTCGTAAATGTTTTTTGGTTTTGTCGTGAGGAAGGGTATTTCCGAACATTTTTTTTGTTTTTGTCGTGTATTAAAACGGTTACTTCACACTTTGTTTTGTGTGCTCTTTCCCCATTTCAAATGTGTTTGTAAAGATGTTTTGTATCTCATCTTGCACCCACCCCCGCGCATGTCTCCCGCCGCCACTTGTGATGTCATCCAACACAAAACTTGTGTTCGTGGTGTGTTTGTGTGTGTGTGTGTGTGTGTGTGTGTGTTGTGGTGGGGGTGTGCGCGTGTTTTTTTGCCCGCGCGAATGAAGTGCGAGCGAAATTGTATGTGCGAGCTTGCGATCTGGAAGAGTGCTACAACGGGGGTGATTGATTTATCTTTCGGTACAATCAAATTTTTGATTTTACAGTTGGTGTGAGCAAGTTTTGTAAATGATCTATCGTAGAAATGTTTACGGCATAGTGTGTGTGATTTCAATTTTGTTTTTACCTCATTGCAGTAGGGCGGGGGGCCCTTTGCAATTAAAATTTCCGATTCCCAGTTCCGAGTTCTCAAAAAATAAACCCCGGTCGTGCAGAGCCCCCGTTTGAAGGATCTAGGTTACTTCTGACCAAATCCCAGGGAGAAAAAAGAAAAAAACGAGACAAAACGCTACGTAAAGAAAAGAAAAAGGGGAGTATAAGATGGGAGACAATTCCCCGTGAGTGTGAGATAAGATAGTAACAAGAGTAGGGTCCCTTATTCAGGGAGTCGAACCATTTTGACGAATTTTGCTGAAATTGAAGGATACTCATCGATTCGTACACAAACACACTAAATTCTATACAAGTCAAGGCAGATAAAATTGAAGTTGAGGAAAGTCCATTTACTCTGTAGAAAACGAGCGAGCAATGAAACACACAGACACACAGACACACACAGACACACAGACACACAGACACACATACAGAGAGAGAGAGAGAGAGAGAGAGAGAGAGAGAGGAGAGAGAGAGAGAGAGAGAGCCGCAAAGTAAAGCCTATTTAATACAGAATACGAAAGGGCAAGAACTCGTTCGATCAATGTGTTTTCTTCAAAAAACATTACTAGGAAATGTGTGTGTGTGTGTGTGTGTGGGGTGTGTGTGTGTGTGTGTGTGTGTGTGTGTGTGTGTGTGTGTATGTGTTGTGTGTGTGTGTGTATGTTGTGTGTGTGTGTGTGTGTGTGTGTGTGTGTGTGTGTGTGTGTGTGTGTGTGTGTGTGTGTGTGTGTGTTACATTACTAGGAAATGTTCAAAACAATTTCGTTTTAGACTACAGTCAGCACGAGAGAGAAGAGGGGAAAAAATACAAATGACAAAGTTAAAGACGCTGATTAACTCACATTTGGGAGAAAAAAATAGTTTGACCATTCTCTGTCAGATAAAATGCCTCTGTACGCGCGTTATCCCGCATCATATACGAAATACATATCTGACGTGTTACCTTGCACCGCCCCCACCCCCCCCCCCAACACACACACACCCACACTCAAAACAGAGCACTAAATATAGACGTAGAAATTGGACAAAGGCGACTCAAAATCAGATTGACAGAAGAAGTGGAGCGGGTACGAACAAAGGAGTGAGGCAGTAGCCAGGGGGTTTTGCACCCCGCTACTGGCAGCGACATTCTTCACTAGTCTGTGGTTCGATTCTCCCCCGTTTTCTGTCTGATGCGGCGATTAAACAAGTCCCTATTAGCAACATGTGTTAAGTGCATGTAAAAGATCCCGTGACAGCAAGCACGTTGTCCAAGTCCCCATTCGTGGGAAAACTCCAGCTGTATTGACAAACAAAACCAAACAAAACAAGGGAAAAAAGCGTAGGGTGGTGGTGGGGATAGAGGTCGAGCGAGAAGCTTTATACAGGTCAGAGTTCGGGGTTACAGCAAAGGTCAAGTTGAACAGTGCAGTGTGACTAGATGAAAAATCGCCCTGGCTCTGTGAAAGAAATATTGTAAAATATTTCAATGTTATATGTTAGTAAAGACAGCAAAATTGTTGCACGGACTTCTTGTGTTTCTACGCCATTGGCAGAGCACAAAGCTTTTGGAATGAAAAGTCCAGCAGACGACAGAAAAAAGAAGGATCATGTGAATAGTGCTGTCATCTAAAAATAAGCGACATGGATCGGTCTCCGAGCCAGGCACAGGATGGGTCATGGGCTGGTCTGTTGTGATGAATATGTTTTGGTAATGGCTGATCTTTTGACAAAAGCCAGGTGCAGCTTGGAGTGAACTGGAAAGCATACAGATTTTCGGCCTTGGCAGAAACCATGGACTGGGACCCAAGTGACGCTGTAGCAATACGACGAGTTACCTCAAGGGAGAGTAATCCGACGTCTTCACAGACAAATCTCTTCTGATGATAAAGTTATCTACGATCATTCAATACCAACCCTACATGCTACATCTGTTCTGAGCACCTTACTCATATACTATGAGAACTAAAAGTAAGTGACAGTGTGTGCTATTCTACTAAATTCAAAACAGCAACAACAACAACAACAAACAATCAAACAAAAACCAAAGGAAAGAAATACATCTCTCTTATTCTTTGGCAGAGTAACTAAAAACCGTTCAGGTTTGATAATACCACAAAATAAATGATGTGACCAAAATGCGCATGGATTAGGTAGTAGAATTAGATTAATTGACTAGCCTACTAATTACAACAAACTAGTAGAGTAACTCGTGCTCCCATGTTGAAACAATTACTCCACAACAGAATTGTTTTGCTCTGTGTGCTGTGTTGTCATTTCTTGCTTGGCGATTTAGTGTCGTAAGCATCATTCGTTCGAAGTTAAGGGCCTGTAAATTATTTCATCACAGGGCAAGAGTTACCTTACTTGTTTGTTATTAACTGTTGACTGTTCTCTGCTTCATTTAAGATTTCCTTTCTAATCTACTAATTAATTAACACCTCCATCCGCTAGCAACCGTCCAATCTACCAGCAAAAAGAAAGCAAAAACAAAAATTAAAAACACCAAACAAACAAACAATTAAACAAACACACATATAAACAAACAAACAAAACCTAAAAGAATTAAGCAGTAACCTTATCAGTTAACCAGTGCCACTGACTACTTACTAATTAACTCATTAATTACCCCGTCCCTTCCCCACCCACCCACCCCCACCCCCTTCCCCCACACCCACCATCTTCTTCCGATCCCCTCCACCCTTTCCGATGCCTTCCTTTCCCCCCTCCCACCCCCTCATCCTCACCCATCTCCTTCATCTCAAGCATCTCACAGCTTTTAGCCCAAGGGAGGCGAGAAGACGACACGGAATGAAGAGTGGGTAGACAACGCTTCCCCTTCACTATCGATCCTTGTCGCCTTTCATGTGCCCACCCCACCCCACCCCCCTCCTCCACACACCCTTCCCTCATTTTTCACGCCAAATACTGGGCCACTCTCAGGGTGTCCGAACTCACCCTTCCCCCCACCCTCGCCTCTCCTCTGCCTCCCCCCCCCCCCCAGCACCCCCCCCCCCCCTCCCCGTCTTCCTTGCTTCAATACTGTCTGCCTTGTCTGAGCAATACATACACGTTTCACTTCCAAGGGAGTCCGATTTTTATTTCATTGAGACACGATTTTTATTTCACCGAGATACGATTTTTATGTCATTGAAGCACAACCCAGGAACAGGAAGCGAAAGAGTAAAGTCCTAGCAACTGCCCTAAATGAAAGAAATATATGATTTTTGGAGAGGTTTAAGAATTGTGATCCGTTTTATTTCATTTTCTGCATTTTTTTTTTCCATTGGGTGCGACTGCAGACGGAAACTCAAGCAAAAGAAGAAAAGGCAGGAAAAGAATTAGAGGTGTGTATTGTTACACTATTCCTGTGTCTTTCTGGGACAATCATTGTGAGGGAGAGAGACTGAGGAATAAACATTTCGCTCTGTCTGTCTGTCTCTCTGTCTACATCTGTCTATCCATCTATCTATCTATCTATCTATCTATCTATCTATCTATCTATCTATCTATCTATCTATCTATACATCCATCAATCCACCCATCCATCCATTCATCCATCCATCCATTTATCTATCTATCTATCTACCTACCTTCTGCCTACCTACCTACCTACCTACCTACCTACCTACCTACCTACCTATCTGTCTATCTATCTATCTATCTGTCTATCTATCTATCTGTCTATCTATCTATCTATCTATCTATCTATCTATCTATCTATCTATCTATCTATCTATCCATAGCTCTCTCTCTCTCTCTCTCTCTCTCTCTCTCTCTCTCTCTCCGCTTTATTCGATTTGTGTGGTAGCAAAGGATCCCATTGACTTCAGACATTCTCGGGGTAACAACCCTGTATGTCTGTGACATTGCTGCCCTCAGGGCGTCCAACTCAAGGTTGCAGTCTCACTGTCACAGATGTCCCATTTTCGCACGTGCAGAGCGGCACGTCAGTTGACATGTTTAGAGGCTATTCACGCCTGTGAAGCCGAGTTTCACAATTTAGGAGCTGATCCATATACGATGTGAAAAATCATATGGTGGTCAGAAGCATTAAAACTGCCCTTTTCCATTTACTCCCCCCTCCCGCCTGTTTACCACCCTCCTCCCACCCCACCCCCCTCTCCATCCATCTAGCACACACTGAACCACAATATTCCAAAGTTTTGTCCAGATGGAATTATTCAACAGTTCTTCTACACAAAGAAAACACTGCTTTCTGTACAGAAAGAAAACATTCGACAGTTTATGTTCAACGAAAAACCTAGCCTGAAGAAAACATTCACCAGTTCTTCAGTTTCTGTTGAGAAAGAAAAGTATGTTAGAGCAAAATCGGTGAACTAATTCTCAGCTGTTCTAAACTTTTAATTTTCTTTTAAGTCAGCTGAAATGAATTTATTGGAGAAAAAATCCTTTGACGAGGCACTTCAGAATGGACATGGCATGAAGGGTGGAATTGTTTTGATGGGGGTTGGCGATGGGGGATGGGGGGTAGGGGGTCGTTTCATGCTTAATCATACATAAACTGTGTTCTCCGGAATAAAAGGAAGCCGTTTCGTGATTCTTCGTCGTTTATCATCATCACTATCAACTTATTATCACTCACACTATCAACTTCATCATCATCAGCTATCAACTTTATCATCATCATCAGCTATCAACTTTATCATCATCAGCTATCAACTTCATCATCATCAGCTATCAACTTTATCATCATCCGCTATCAACTTTATCATCATCCGCTATCAACTTCATCATCATCAGCTATCAACTTTATCATCATCAGCTATCACGTTTATCATCATCAGCTATCAACTTCATCATCATCATCAGCTATCAACTTTATCATCATCAGCTATCAATTTTATCATCATCAGCTATCAACTTTATCATCATCAGCTATCAACTTCATCATCATCAGCTATCCACTTTATCATCATCAGCTATTCACTTTATCATCATCATCAGCTATCAACTTTATCATCATCAGCTATCAACTTTATCATTATCGGCCATCAATTGCATCATCATCAACCATCAACTGTATCATCATCAGCTATCCACATTATCATTATCAGCTATCAACTTTATCATCATCAGCTATCAACTTTATCATCATCAGCTATCACGTTTATCATCATCAGCTATCAAGTTTATCATTATCATCATCAGCTATCACCTTTATCATCATCAGCTATCAACATTATCATCATCAGCTATCGACATTATCATCATCGGCTATCAGCTTTATCATCATCAGCTATCAACTTTATGATCATCAGCTATCAACTTTATCATTATCAGCCATCAATTGCATCATCATCAACCATCAACTGTATCATCATCAGCTATGAACATTATCATCATCAGCTATCAACATTATCATCATCAGCTATCAACTTTATCATCATCAGCTATCAACTTTATCATTATCAGCCATCAACTTTATCATCATCAGCTATCCACTTTATCATTATCAGCCATCAACTGTATCATCATCAGCTATGAACATTATCATCATCAGCTATCAACATTATCATCATCAGCTATCAACTTTATCATCATCAGCTATCAACTTTATCATTATCAGCCATCAATTGCATCATCAACCATCAACTGTATCATCATCGGCTATCAATATTATCATCATCAGCTATCAACATCATCATCATCAGCTATCAAATTTATCATCATTAGCCATCAACTGTATCATCATAAGCTATCGACATTATCATCATCAGCTATCAACTTCATCATCATCAGCTATCAACCTTATCATTATCAGCTATTCACTTTATCATCACCATCAGCTATCAACATTATCATCATCAGCTATCAACTTTATCATCATCATCTATTCACTTTATGGTCATCATCAGCTATCAGCTTTATCATCATTAGCCATCAACTGTATCCTCATCAGCTATCAACTTATCAGTGGGTCGTTGTGCTGTGCTTGTTTCATGGTTCTCCTAACAGTGTGCTTTTCTTCAGACATTGCAAATGAGCCAAATCCCGAGCCAAATCAGGTGGACAATGACTTATCATTCCCTTTCTCCTTTAGTACTGACCTGTGCATGGTTGGTCTGCATCAGTGGCCTCTTCGTGACCGTATAGCCTAGCGCCTACTGGAATGATCGTTTGAGAGCCTATATCTTTTGACAGGAGTTTCTGAGTAGGGTTAGCTCCCCAGTCTCCTGTCTTTTTTTTCTGTTTTATTTTATTTTATTTATTCATTTATTTTTCTTCTCACTTACTTTTGTATCTATCCCTCTCCTTCCTACCTTCCTTTGCCCCATCCTCTCTCCCCCCCTCCTTTTTTATTTTTTTCTCCCCCCTTCCCCCCCCCCCCCTTCTACCCCCACCCCACCCCCTCCTCCCCCTTTCCCTTCTACTCCCTCACCTCCTCCGTCCTTGTTCCTTTTCTGTCGTCCTCTGAAGGGCTCCTTCCCCCTTTCGTTCCTTCTCTTTACTTTCCCTCTTACTTCCTTTCTCTCTACCTTTGACCTCTACTATTCTCCTCTCTCACACCCCCCACCCCCTCCCCCTCGCCCTCCCTCATATCTCCACCCTTGCTTTAGGTCCTTCTTTTTGTCCTCTCTTTATGTCTCTCCTTCTTTCCCCCCTTTCCCCTCCCCTTTCCCCTCCCTCCCCTCCCTTTTTCTTCCTTTATTTATCTATCTGTATATATATATATATATATATATATATATAATATATATATATATATATATATATATTTATATATGTGTGTATATATATATATATATATATATATATATATATATATATATATATATATATAATATATATGTATAGATAAAAAAAATTTTTTTGGTCATTGGGAGTGTTGTTAGCGCCTCTCATCTGACCGCATATCTATCTTTTGCGTTAATGCTCTTATTTTTGCTCTTTTTTTCTGTTGCGCCACCATAGCACCACCTACCTCCCTATGCTACACCCAGATGTCTTAATGTATGCCTTGTTTGTACATTTACCCATTTATTCCTCATTGTAACCACCCCACCCAGTGTGTGTGCTTATTGGCGTGTGTATGTGTGCGTGCGTGGTTGTTCGTACGCGCACGCGCACTTGTATGTGTGTGTGTGTGTGTGTGTGTGTGTGTGTGTGTGTGTGTGTGTGTGTGTGTGTGTGTGTGTGTGGTGTGTGTGTGTGTGTGTGCTGTGTGTGTGTGTGTGTGTGTGTGAGAGGTTGTGCCCGCGGGCAAGTGCTTTTTTTTTTTGCGTGTGTGTGTGTGTGTGTGTGTTGGGGGGGGGGGGGGGGGGGTGAGCCTTGCAGCTCTTTGCTGCGTCTGGCTAGTGGGTTTTTTCTCGGGGTTCTCCCGTTTTCACTCTCACCCCTTGGTGCTTGGGTAGGGCAACCTACCCTTGGGTCAGACTTGGGTCGGGTGCTTTAGGCGGCTGACCCCCTCTCTCTCCTCTCTCCCCCTCCCCTTGTCATTTAAAATGTTTTTTGGAGTATATTGTATCTTATTTATTGTGTCTTCTCTTGTTCATTTCATTCATGTGCAACACACCCACTACATACCACATCACACCCTCCCCATCCACCCACTCTCCTTCCCCTCCTCTTCTTTCTCACATTCTCCACTCTTCCTCTACTTCCATTCTCTCTCTGTCTCTCCCCTCTCTTTCTGCCCTCTCCCCTCCCCCCCCCCTCCCGCCCTCTCTCTCTCTCTCTCTCCTCTCTCTCTCTCTCTCTCTCTCCTTTTCCTCCTCCTCACTTTACTCTACCCTCTTTCCTCGTGCCCTATTCCTCGAACTCTACTCACCCTCTCTTCCACTGTCCCTCTGTCTACTTCATTAACCACTTTGGCTTCACAAGGGGAGTATTGTGCATCTTTATGTCTGTATTTTTTTTTGTCGCTGAGGAAGGCATATTGCCGAAAATTTCTTGTCCTGTTTTGTGTCGTGCATTAAATCTGCGTTACTTCACACTTTGTTTTGTGTGCTCTTCTGCTTTTTTGTCGTGTTCCAGTAACGCTGCAGTTTGTTTCATTTGCCGTTCAGACATTGCAGTCATTCACCCACTCATTCACTCATTCACTCACATGACTAGATGGACTTCGTCGTCTCCATGGACAACAAACAACATTACATTCATTCAGAATAGAAGTGACTTTTGTTTTCTTTTTCTTTTTTTTTCTGTGAAGCAAACACAGTTTTAGTATGAAAAAGTACATGCTTGCTGAACTCATCCCCAAACCAATGCCCCACTACCCGCACCCCCACCCCTCACTCCCCGCCCTGCCCCACAGTCAATCAGAGGACTTGGGGGTGGAGGCGGCTCTGATTGGTGCACGTGTGTACCAAGGTGAAGGTCAGACAGCAAGGGAGAGAACTGGTGTGCAGTCCAGCTGTATCCTGACATGCCTATGACAAGCTCTGGCATTATGAAAAAGGGAAAGACGTGGGGTTGGGGGTGAGTCTGAGGGTGGATGGCAGGAAGGCGGGTAGGGAGGGGGAGGGACAAAGGGGGAGGAGGGGGATGGGGGACATAACAAGATACGGAAAAAAAGTAAAATGAAGAGAGAGAGAGAGAGAGAGGAGAGAGAGAGAGAGAGAGAGAGAGAGAGAGACACTGACACACTGACATTTTTTATTGTCCGTTTAGCAGTTAAGCCTTTTAGACAAGGGGGTTGGCAAATGCATTCACCGATACAAAAAGCAGAAATTTGATGCGTATACGTACTCTCACACACACACACACACACACACACACACACACACGCACACACACACACACACACACACACACACACACACACATCCTCACCTTTCCCTCCGCCCCACCCCGCTACCTTTCTATTATCATCCCCCAACATCCATACTGCCATAATCACACACACTTGACCACTAACCCTTCCCTCTCCCTCCCCTATTCCGCCAGCCCACACACCCTCCCCAGCCCCCCGCCCTCCCCGGAACATCCGCACATTGGATCATCCTTATGTTAACCGGTATTTTGCTCAATTATCTTTTTTCTCACATACATGGCTTCAGCTATGTACTTAGCCACTTCTTTAACAACACGTTCATTATTATTAGATAACACTGAAGCAACGCTAGCATTATTTTGGTGGAATGAACGAGTATTCAACACACTGCAGCTTTTACGTTTGTCAGCTTAAGTAGTACAATGAAACAAATAAATGTTTTACTTTGTTTTCAATTCATTTCAACAAGATGGGCAATTAGTGTCATTCGAATTTTAGAACTTAAGAAACCATGCTTACAGTTTTTTGACCACTAACCCTTACCTTAAATCTGGGTGACAAACTGGATTCTGTGCCATTTACTTTGTAACTAATCATTAGGTTACTTTTTCTGCCTGAAAAATATTTTGAAGGAACAGAAGTATCTATATTTATTCGGTATTATTTATTTTCTTGCATGCCAATTTTGTTTGAAACAGGGAAAGAGTATGTATTTGGACATTCTGTTATAAAACCATATTCGGAACTAAACTCCCTGGATCAGCCAACCAATACCAATGCCATTTTCAGTCAGAGTCTTTTTACTTCTGTCACCCAATTAAAGTGACCAGGATTCGTGCTGTAACAGAAGCATTTCGTAGGCTTGCTACATCTTCTCGGGGCATGGGGAGTCTGACTTGTTGTAACCAGTATTGATTGCATTTACTGTAGTTGTAACGCGTGAGAATACCTCCCAGTTTTACTATATCAGTTTATTTGTGTGTGTAGGGTACGTTAGATATCTTTTTATGGCAAACATGTGGCACATTTTCAATCTGGTTACTGTTCTTGTTCTAATCCCCAGAATTCAGCTGCGTATGTTAGGTATAGGCCTGATTTGTGATCGAAAACGCTTCATAATAATTTTATATCAATAGTGTTTAGTCTTCTTATTGATTTCTTTAATTTCCATCACTCCTTTTTTTGCCTTTCTGCAAACTAACAGAGCACTGCTAACATTTCAACTTTGGGGGTTAAAACCCACCCCCAAAGAAATTTGTACGAGTTTGTTAAACCCTTTACTTCTTCATTTCCATAAAAACCCTCTTTTCTTTTGTCACTTAAGTAGCCACCTTTTTTGAAAAAAAATTACCCTTTTGGGTTTTGTCAAATTGACTGTTAACTTTAATCGATCTGGGCCCCTTTTTTTAAGACTATTTTTTTTGGGTTCTTTGGGGCCCAATTTAACCCGGTCAAAATAAAAAAATAACCCTCATCCGCAAACCAAAAATAAGAATATTTCAAAAGTACCCGGAAAGACTGGGAAAACCTTTTTTTCCCCTAAACTTGATAAATCCACAGCCAATTCGTTTTTGAAAAAAAAAAAGAGCGGGGGTAAGAAGACATCCTTTTTTCACCCCCCTTGGGAAATTTAAAGTTAAAAATTAAGAACAACTTTTTTTCTCGTAATAAGCTTTTAAGAATTTGTTTAAAAAAAATTGATACTTGATAAAGTTTTCCCCTTTTACACCACATTTTTTCCCCAAAAAATGCCCATAAAAAAAATTTCTGTTCAAAAGAATTTGAATTTCCTTTAGAAGTCCAAAAAAGGCAACCCTAAAAGTTTTAGGACTTTTTTTTAAGAAACTTTTGTACTATGCATATGGGTGAAAAAAAAGATCTGCGGTATTTTAACCTGGGTTCCCGAAACCTGGTTTTTCTCTTCTTTTATTTTTTCCTCTTTCTCTACCCACTTTGAAAGTCTTTTTTTTTAAAAAATTTGTTAAAACCAAAAATTTTGACAACCCCCGTTAGGGCAAATGCCAGAAAAGTTTTTCTGGCAGGTTTGGGGTTTTTTCCCCTTTTTTATTTGGGACAAATATAGATCCGACCGCATCTGGGGGGAAACACCAAGGTCAAACAAATTTTTGAAATAAATAACTAAAAATTTAAAAATTTTTTTAAATGGCAGGGTTCGCCCTCTCACTTAAAAAATTTTTTTCCCGGACCCGAAAATTTTTTTCCGGGGCCCTTTAGCTTAACCCAAAAGGGTGGCCCTTTAACCTCTGAACCCGGGAAAATTTCTTCACGAAAAAAACATCTGAGTATCTGGGTTTTTTCTCCCACTTTGGCCCCAAAAATCGGGAAATTTTCCTCGGGTTTGATGATACAACCAAAAAGCATTTTTGACTTTTTTTAAAAAAAGGTTATCCACGGGCAATTTGGGAATGGGGTTGTATATGGCTGACTTTTTTATTTAAGATCGAATAGTTTGCCCAAAAAAACCCTTTTGGGTCATTAAACGAAATGATTAAGTTTTGGGGGAAACTTCTTTGGGCAAAATTTATCTTTTTTCCCGTTTTTAAAAAATATTTTTATTTTTTTTCTTTTTTTTTCGTAAATCTTCTCTTTTTTCTGCAAAGTGATTTCTTTTAAGCTTCCCCTTTTAAATTTTTAAAGTGGAAACCCCTTTTTTAACCTTTTCCCTTCTTTTTTTTTTATTTTTTTCTTTCCCCTTTGGGGGTCAAAAAAAACCAAGGGGGGGCGTTTTTTTCCTTTTTTTTTCCCTAAAATTTGTCTGCTTGTATGAGCAATACATACACGTTTCACTTCCAAGGGAGTCCGATTTTTATTTCATTGAGGACACGATTTTTATTCACGAGATCGATTTTTATGGTCATTGAAGCACAACCAGGAACGGAAGGCGAAAGAGTATATGTTCTCGCAACTGCCCTAAATGAAAAGAAATATATGAATTTTGGGTGAGGTTAAGAATTGTGATCCGTTTTATTTCATTTTCTGAATTTTTTTTTTTCCTTGGGTGCGACTGCAGACGGGAAACTCAAGCAAAAGGAAAGAGAGAGTCAGAAAGGCAGAAAAGAATATAGAGGTGTGTATTGTTCCACTATTCTTGTGCTTTCTGGGACAATCATTGTGAGGGAGCCGAGATGAGGAATAAACATTTCGCTTTCTGTCTGTCTCTCTGTCTACATCTGTCTATCATCTATCTATCTATCTATCTATCTATCTATCTATCTATCTCTCTATTTCTATCTATCTATCTTATAATCATCAATTCCACACATCCATCCAATCATCATCCATCCAATTTATATCTATCTATCTATCAAACCTACCTTCGCCTACCTACCTACCTACCTACCTACCTTTTCCTACCTACCTACCCTATCTGTCTATCTATCTATCTATCTGTCTCCCCCCCATCTATCTATTGTCTATCTATCTATATATCTATCTATCTATCTATCTATCTATCGATCTATCTGTCTATCCATAGCTCTCTCTCTCTTCTCTCTCTCTCTCTCTCTCTCCTCTCTCTCGATTTATCGCCGATTTGTGATTGGTAGCAAAGGATCCATTGATTCAGACATTTCGGGGGTAAAACAACCCTGCTATGTTCTGTGACATTGACTGCCCCTCAGGGCGTTCCTACTCAGGTTGCATTCTCTCTGTCCTCAGTTGTCCCCATTTTCGCACGTGCAGAGCGGCCGTCAGTTGGACATGTTTAGAGCTGTTCACGACTGTGATAGCCGGAGTTTCACAATTTAGGTGCTGATCCATATCGTTGTGAAAAATCATATGGATGGTCTGATGCTTTTTTAAAACTGCCTTTTCCATTTACTCCCCCCTCCCGCCCTGTTTACCACCCTCCTCCCACCCCACCCCTCTCCATCCATCTAGCACACACTGAACAACAATATTCCAATGTTTTGTCAGATGGTATTATTCAACAGTTCTGCTAACAAAGAAAACATGCTTTTGTACAGAAAGAAAACATTCGACGTGTTATGTTCAACGAAAAAAACCTAGCCTGAAGAAAACATTTCACCAGTTCTTCAGTTTCTGTTGAGAACGAAAAGTTTGGATAGAGCAAAATCGGTGTGAACTAATCTCAGCTGTTCTAAACTTTTAATTTCTTTTAAGTCAGCTGGAAATGAATTTATTGGAGAAAAAATCTTTGACGAGGCACTTCAGAATGGTACATGGCATTGACGGGTGGACTTGTTTTGATGGGGGTGGCCGTATGGGGGATGGGGGGTAGGGGGTTCAGTTTTCATGCTTAATCATAATAAAACTGTTTCTCCGGATTAAGGAAGCGTTTCGTGATTCTGCGTCGTTTATCATCATAAGCTATAAACTTTATTCAATCAGCAGCTATCACACTTCTCATCATCAGCTATCAAACTTTATCTTATCAGCTATCAAACTTGATCATCATCAGCTATCAACTTCATCATCATCAGGCTATACAACTTTATCATCATACGCTATCAACTTTATTCATCCGCTAGCAAATCATCATCATCAGCTATCAACTTTATCATCATACAGCTATACGTTTATCATCATCAGCTATCAACTTCATCATCTCAATCAGCTATCAACTTTTTATCATCAGCTATCTATTTTATCATCATCAGCTATCAACTTTTCATCATTCAGCTATAATTCATCATTATCAGCTATCCTACTTTATCATCATCAGTATTCACTTTATATCATCATCAGCTATCAACTTTATCATCATCTAGCTATCAACTTTATCATTATCGGCCATCAATTGGCATCATCATCAACCATCAACTGTATCATCATCAGCTACCACATTATCCTTATCAGCTATCAACTTATATCATCATACAGCTTCAACTTTCTATCATAGCTATCACTTTATCTTCATCAGCTTTCAAGTTTATTCATTATATCATCATGTATACCTTTATCATCATCAGCTATCAACATTATCATCATCAGCTATCGGGGACATTATCATCATCGGGTATCAGCTTTATCAATCATCAGCTATCAACTTTATGATTCAGCAGCTATAAACTGTATATTATTCAGCCATCAATTGCATTCATCATCATCCATACAACTGTATCATCACAGCTATGAACCTTTATCTTATCAGCTATCAAACATTTATCATATCAGCTATCAACTTTATCATCATCAGCTATAACTTTTCATTATCAGCCATCAAACTTTATCTCATCAGCTATCCACTTTTTCATTATCGGCCATCAACTGTATCATCATCAGCTATGAACATTATCATCATCAGCTATCAACATTATCATCATAAGCTATCAACTTTATTCATCATCAGCTATCAACTTTATCTTATCAGCCATCAATTGCATATCACACCATCAACTGTATCATCATCGGCTATCAATATTATCATCTCAGCTATCAACATCATCATCATCAGCCTATCAATTTATCATCATTAAGCCATCAACTGTATCTCATAAGTATCGACATTATCATCAGATGCTATCAACTTCATCATCATCAGCTATCAACCTTATCATTATCAGCTATTTCACTTTATCATCACCCATCAGCTATCACAATTATCTCATAGCTATCAACTTTTATCTTCATCCAATCTATTCACTTATGGGTATCATCAGCTATCAGCTTTATCATTCATTAGCCATCAACTCTATCTCATCAGCTCTCAAATATCAGTGGTCGTAGTGCTGTGCTTGTATCATGGTTCTTAAACAGTGTGCTTTTCTTCAGACATTTGCTAAATGAGCCAAAATCCCTGAGCCAAATCAGGTGGACAATGACTTATCATCCCTTTCTCTTTAGTATGACTGTGCATGGTTGGTTGCATCAGTGGCCTCTTCTTTACCGTATAGCTCTTCAATTGAAAATATCTTTTAATATCTTAATCTTTTTACATTATTACTTATTCTGTATAGCTCCATTAATAAAAATATTTAATAAAAAAAAATTAAATCTTCCAAACAAAAACTAACATTACTTAAATCACAAACTTCTACCCACAAATCCACCACACACCCACAAAAAAAAATAATACACCCATTCTTATATTTTATTTTTCCCCCCCCTTTACCCCACCCCACCCACTCCCATACTTCAACTCCCTCAACCTCTCTTCCTTAGTTCTTATCTTCGTCCTCTGACTTTTCTTCCAAATAATAACAAAAAAACAATAAACAAATACAAACAAATAACACAAATAACCCAAATACACTCACACCAATAACTACAAACAAAATAAAAAACTTACAACAAAAACCCCAAAACCCACAAAACCAAAACAAAAAAAAAAATCCAATACACACACACTAAAAAACACACAAAAAAAAAACACACACACAAACAAAAAAATATACACACATATATTATCCACCAAAAAAAAAAACCACACAAATAATATACTAATAAAAAACACTTATAACACACATACACTCACCCCACAAAAATATTACAATTGTTCGAGTATATATGCCTTCAATACTCAACTCACACAAAATTAACAATATCTACTAAAATCACAAATAACTTAATCTCAATAATCACACCTAACCACCCTAATACCCCTTGTCTAACTTAATTCCTGTTGTACATTTACCATAATTCCCATAGTAACCCCACTTGTGTGTGCTTACATTGGCGTGTGTATGTGTGCGGAGCGTGTTTTTCGTACGCTCACGCGTACCTTGTGGATGAGTGTGTGTGTGTGTGTGTGTCGTGGGCCTGTGTGTGTGTGTGTGTGGTCGTGTGTGTCGTGTCTGTGTGTGTGTGTGTGTGTGTGAATTGTGTCTGTGTGTGTTTGAGTGTGCTGTGCTGCAGAGGTTTGTGCCCGCGGGGGAGGGCAGTGCTTTTTTTTTTTTTGCGTGTGTGTGTGTGTGTGTGTGTTGGGGGGGGGGGGGGGGCGGTGAGCCTTGCAGCTCTTTGATGCGGTGTGGCTATGGGTGGGTTTTCCCGTTTTCACTCGCCCGCTTGGGTGGCTTGGGTAGGGCAACTACCCTTGGGTCAGACTTGGGTCGGATGCTTTCTTCGTCGCTGACACCTTCTCTCTCGTCCCTTCCCCCTTGTATTTAAAATGTTTTTTGGGAGTATACTGGTATTTATTTTTGTGTTTCTCTTGTTATTTTCACTTCCATGTGCAAACACTATACCATACATCACACCTCCCATTCCAGCCACTCTCCTTCCCTCCTCTGTTCTTTCTCACGATTTCCACTATCCTTACGTACCATCTCTCTCTTGTTCGCTCCCTACTCTTTCTGCCTCTCACCCCCCCTCCGCCCTCTCTTCTCTCTATCTTCTCTCTCTCTCTCTCTCTCTCTCTCTTTTCCTCCTCCTCACTTTTACTTACCCTCTTTCTCGTGCCCTATTCCTCGACTCTACTCACCTCTCTTCAACTGTCCCTCTGTATACTTCTTAACATTTGGCTTCACAAGGGGAGTATTGTGCATCTTTATGTCTGTATTTTTTTTTTGTCCTGAGGATAGGCATATTGCGAAAATTTCTTGTCCTGTTTTGTGTCGTGCATTAAATTCTGCGTTACTTCACATTTGTTTTGTGTGCTCTTTGCTTTTTTGTCGTGTTCCAGTAACCGCTGCAGTTTGTTTATTTTTTTCGTTCAGACATTGCAGTCATTCACCCACTCATTCACTTTTCACTAACATGACTAGATGGACTTCGTCGTCTCCATGGACAACAAACAACTTACCATTCATTCAGATAGAAGTGACCTTTTGTTTTCTTTTTCTTTTTTTTTCTGTGAAGCAAACACGTTTTGTATGAAAAAGTACTTGCGTGCTGGAACTCATCCCATAACCAATGACCAATACCCGCACCCCCCACCCTTCACTCCCCGCCGCCCCACAGTCAATCAAGAGGACTTGGGGTGGAGGGGCTTGATTGGTGCAGTGTGTACAAGGTGAAGGTTAGACAGAAGGTGAGAGAATGGTGTGCAGTCCAGTGTATCTGACATGCTATGACAAGCCTCTGGCATTATGAAAAAGGAAAGACGTGGGGTTGTGGGTGATTCTTCTGTTTTGAAGTCTTAAGGTGTTATTGCTTGTTATTACAACGTTTTATGAGTTGTATTGGGGACAAAAAGATACGTCACCCACCTAAACCATCTATCGATATATATATATAGATAATAATCTCTAGTAAATTATACTATATCTATATACAATAACATACAATATTTATTTCTTAATCCTTTTACTCCTAACTACACTTTTTTATTCAACATAAACACCTCACAACTCCTCCCAAATCTAATCTATACTACAACCCCCCACACCCCCCACCCCCCCCATCCCCCCCCCCCCCCCACCCCCCCACACCCCAACAAACCACCTCCCCCTCACCAAAATCAACACACCCCCACTCTCCAACACCACCAATCGCGCTATAACTTCCATCTCCCAATATACCTCCCTCCCCACACCCAACCCCCTACCCCCTCACCCTTCACAATCCCTGTGCAATGTATCTTCCAAATGATAACTTTCTATAAGATAGTGAGAGAATTTATCACAAAAGCAATGGCTCTCACTGTACTTATCCACATCTTACCCCACACTTTCCATATTTTAGAGTGACTGACTCATCTCTATTCATATATATGATAATGAATATATTCAGCCCTTCATGCTTATCCTTTTTTCATCATATATACAATTGAAAAAAAAAATTTTCTTCTTTTTTAAGTCAATTCACAAGATTTTCACATTTTTATACTAATATTTAACTTAATAAAATAACCTAAAAAAATCAACAAACAACCACATTCACACAAATAATCAAATAATACCAAAAACTTAAAAAATATCCCCCACAAAATCCATCCTCCTAAAACAACATAACAACTAAAACATCCTACCAAACATCCCTTCCTCTAATACAAATCCAAATAACAACAATTCCCCCACTTAACTCCCCACCTCAAACTAATCTAAAAAATCAAATACCAACCCTTCTCAACAATATAACCCCTCCTACAAACTATTATACCAAAACTCATTTTTCTAATACTAAAACCTACAAATATCAAAACTATAATAAACCCTTACTTCCACTAAAACACACATAAACTAATCATACAATTTTACTAATCACAAAAAACATCCCATATTCAAAACAATAATAAATAAACCACCCTCAACCTATTAATAATTACTTAATCCAATATCATCCCACAAACCCCACCCAAAACACACTATAAATAAAAAATAAACAAAACAAAAAAAATAAACCCATCCCACCTCCTTATCCCCACCCAAATATTACCCTCAATAAAATATCTAACTAAAACCAAAACACCCAAACCAATACAACCTACTAAAAATCCCCACAAATAAAATATAATAAAACCAAACCATAATAAAAAACCTCACCAAAAAATCAAATTACTCACCTCTATCTACCCCACAATCCCAACCTACAACCCCATACCTTCCATCTATCAACATAAAACCATCAATCACCACCTAATAAAAATCCCCTTCCAACCTTTTACTTTCACAATAAACAATTTCCAACCCTACAATCCTCCCAAAACAATCACCATACCAGACCTCACGTACCCAATACACTATCACCATAAATAAAACCCCAAAAACCCCATACCCCCCCTTCCCCCTCAAAATAACCTCCATCCCATAAAATACTACCCCTCCCAAATAAATCCAAAAACACATCCCAAAATACACATTAACACTTTAATCCCCGTATCAATCTTACAACATTAATCCTTATAAATAAAAACAAAAAAAGAAAAAACCAATCCTAAAAATAAACCCCACATATAACAACAACATCCATAACTTTTCCGTGTATTCACTAAAATTCTTAAATTCAAACAAATAACAACAATTTCCACACTCAACTCTAAATTTTACCCCATACCCTCATGAAACACATGTGTACTCCAACCAAAAAAAACTCAACCCAAACAAACAAACAAAAACTTAATCAAACCCATCAATTAATCAATAAACCCAAAACCCTCCCCCAAAAAACAACAAAACACCAATAACCAACCCCAACAACAAACACCCCACCAAACCCTCCAAATAACCCCATAACAACCAACACCAAACCCAACAAATACACAAAATAACCAAACAATCCACCCACAATAACCACCCCCCAAATTCAACACCCAATCAACAAAAAATCACCACACAAAATACCCAAAAAAAAAATAACCCCCCCACAAAAAACAACAAACAAAAAACACACACACACAACACTAACAAAACACCTAAAAACCAAACAAAATCAACCATAAAAAAATCTCCAACCAATTACACCCTTATAAAAAAAACAACAAAAAATAAACATCTCCTCTCTATCCCTTTAAACCTCTTAACATTCCCCACAATCCAATACCAACTCTAAATACTTTAACATACTTCAAACACCAACCATCTCAACAAACCCAACCCCCACTCCAACATCCCCCCCACAAACAATTACTTACCTATTAAACCAATAACAAATAAAAAACAAACCATTACCCATCTTCTACCACCTTAATCAATACCATATTACTTCCCAACCATCTTCCACCATCCCACCCTCACCATTCTCTATCTCTCCACTACCCCACTCTCACCCAACCCCCCCTAACCACACCCTAATCACATCCCCACCCAACCCCCCCTCAAACCTCCCACAAACACCACAAATCCCCACATATACCCCAACACCCTACCCCCCATACCAAACCCACAATTTATATTCAAATAACCAACTTTTTAATTAATAACCTCAATAAAATCCATCTTACCCCCCAAAACACCCCCCCACACTAAAACAAAACATAATCATCCCTACCAACAACCCTATCCCCACACCCACAAATCAAACCATATCCAATTAACAATTACCCTAAACATTTCCACCCATCCCCTTCTAAAAACCACCCCCACACACAACTATAACACATCCACAAAATACCCCACTACATTCCACAAAATCACCCAACCCAATTACAACATAACACTATCATTAATTTCAATTCCACACCCTCTCCCCCTCCCCTCCATTACAATTAATATACCAAATACTATCATTATCCTACAAAACCCCAAATTCATAATGCATATTACATAAATCCACCCATAACAATCCCCCCAATAACTATACAATCTCGCAAACATACCGTCGCAATGTATCCATGACTTGTGTGTGTGTGTACTTTACGTTTTCCACAATTTGGCACAAGAAATGTCCACTTCCTACTAGATGTCCAGCCCCTCCCTACCGTTTCTTCGTCCTTTGGTGCAGTTCGCCTGGGTGTGCGTCAGTTGCGCCAGGGGCTCTGTGGAAGGTGGTGGAGAGTGGAAAGAAGCGGTAGAGAGATATGTCGATCTGCACGTCTGTGTCGTGTCGTCTATATCAGTCTCACCGAATCTCTCTCTGGACTCTCGACACCTCCTATCATCTATTAGACTTATGATACCAGATAACCACAAATCTCCCTCGACTAGACTCTCACCGCTCGTCCCGAGGAGACAGAAACAAGAGAGTCTCGCTACATCCGTAGAGCAATCGCTCGACTCTCGAGGGCGAATCACCCTTCACCCCAGCTCCTGCAGGCTCGGCGCGATTTTCTGCTGCCTCTGCACACTCTGTTCGCGCCATTGTGTGCCGGTTCCGCACGCACCGCCGTGTCACACGCGCTCGTTGCGCTCACGGAATGTTCCTCTGGCATCAGCGTCGGCGGGGCTCGTTCTAATGCGGCGGCCTACTATGCCTAGGATTCCTGGGGTTGGTGTTTCGGTTCCACAAACAGTTGCCTCTCTTAAAGTAGGCATTTCCCTCCTTCCTGGCTTCTGCCACTATCACTGGCATGTTGTTTGGTCTGGTCGTTGGGACACTGTAACACTTTCGCTTTCAGTCTTTTCTCTGAAACCACGGTCTGTGATCACTGGCCATCTTCTTCTTCCACTGACTAAACTTGACCCACCATTGGTTTGGGTCGACCGTCTCTGTTCTACCCTTACCCTGGGAGCTCGGGCGATGTCATCGGTAGTCCATTTCATCGGCCCTCCATCACGTTGAGGGTATCGGCGATCAGTCTGGCCATGTGTCATAGTTTGCGGACTTTGGCCGTCTCAGGCACACCGTAAGAGCGAGGGTTTTCGACGTGAGAAAGAAACCTTCCAGTCTGTCACTGATTTTATTTCAAACAGTCCATTTCATTTTCATTTTTTCGACACTGGAGGTGAGTTTCCGGAAGCCTTTTTCATTTTTCGGCACACTGCCTAAACAATCCCTAAACGTCTTCTCTGGTTTCATCTAACGGACGAAGCTCTCTCTTGTATATTCTTTTCAAGGCAGTCACATGTTCAATCTCTCACACTATGCTATCTCACCAGTCGCATGTCAGATCTGCTGGCGCCTATATTATCTTTCATGCTGGAACAAACGACTGAAAATAGATTCGACTCACTTTGACAGTCTGAGGGTGTGCAGATCTGTGAGCTACGTCAGAGCGGAGAACTGAGTCTGCGGCGAGTGGGAAGGGGAAGTTCTGGTTAATCCTGTCCACTGCTGGATTCAGTCATGTTTCACTGTTTGCAGTAGCTCTCCTCTGGCGGCACTCGATGTCTGTAGGCCTGGGTCATTTCCACATCGCAAAATAAGAGGTATGCAGCGGGACAAAAACGAACAACAAACCCTGCAGTTTGTTTCGTACGGCCACCACTTAGTTCGCATTTTCACACGGAACTGGACACGCTTCGCCATGAAGTTCAGAAACGTGCAAGGAAAGGGCACAACTTGCCCGAAATCGCACGTTGTCAACGGCTGGTCACTGATAGTCTGTTTTATATCACTGGCAGTACACTTGCCGCTAGGTGACTGGTCAGGTCACGGGTTTGACAAAAGGCACTGAGTAAAGCGTGTTTTAATAACAAAAAGTGACTTTATTTCCAAGAGAGCTCAGAAAAACAAGCGGTTGTCGCCACAGTTGAGAATCAATCTCAGCCCCCCGAGAGAGAGAGAAGAGAGAGAGAGTGTGAGAGCACCAGGAGCGGAACGAGTGCGGGGAAGGCACAGAGAGAGAGAGTGAGAGAGAGGAGAGAGGGAGAGTGATGAGGAGCGAGAGAGAGAGAGAGAGAGAGGGGGGGGGGTAGGGGGAGGAGGGAAGGGGGGAGGCCAGTGTGGGTGCGAAAAAAGCATGTCAGTGGTGTGGTGGTGGCATGAGTTTGGGTGTCTTTGATTACTGATGGAATGATGAGCGCGTGGAGAAGGAATGGCAGGTGAATTAATTTACGCTGATAGACAGACAGACGGTCAGACAGACATGACAGACAGACACGTGCGCGCTCGCATCACAACACACACACACACACACACAACACACACACACACACACACACACATTGTTTACTTTCCGAGGTATAGCAGGTGATTTTTGCTGGGTTCTGCACATTGTGGTTTTAAAAGGAATGAATTAGCAGACAAATTGGCAAACAGGGGCTTGTAGAATTTTTGAACACCCTTCAACAAAGTTTAAATTTTTCTCCGCATGAATTGATCCTAGCGTTGGAAAAGAATATGCTGGAAATAAAACACTCTTAATGAGAATTTATTCGTCTGCATCATGTCAAGGTATATAGCCAGATTAATTCATAAATTACGGTTAAATACACTGGAATAAAAAAATATTCACGAGGTATAGCGTGTATATGTCAGGAGAATATCTCAAATCTTCATCTTTTATTTGATGCCTATACTAACCCCGTTATAAGGAGAGAATATTTTTATAATTAATTCTGACATGTTATAGTGTGGTAAATAAACTCTTGCTTTTTTGATATTGGCTTTGGTTATTGCTCGTCCCCAGTTGCAAAACTATTGTGAAAAAGCCATTTGAGATATGTGTTGTTAATAGTGGTTTTTATTGTTGTTTGTTGTTGTTTTTGGGGGGTGGGGAGTGTGGCGGGGAAGGTGTGGTAGTACAAGGGAATGTACATTGCAGTTTTAAAGGTCTAAGATCATCTTGCGATGAAAAAGACGTTTAAATAAAACTACTGAACTGAAATGAACACAACACACACACACACACACACACACACCACACACCACACACACACGCACGCACGCACGCACGCAGCACGCACGCCCGCACGCAGCAAGCACGCCGCACGCACCAGCACGCTCGCACGCACGCACGCACGCCACATTGGCTACACACACACACAAACACACACACCCACACACACAACACAGACACACAAACAGAGTGCGGATGCCCCTGTTGAACGTGTCAAGTCGAGTTACAGCGTTTTTGCTCTATGTTTGAGTTAAATTTAGGTGAAGTTCGACCAAGGCGATTGTGTTGATTTTTTTTGGTCTTGTTGTGTGTTGAATCTGTGACTAGGTGTGCACCTCTGATTGTTCGTGTATGATTAGGAAAGGTCGCAATTAAACGAATTTATCATGACTCTATATAATGAGGAAATCGGAATTGTGAATTGTAGCAGTAAAGAGCAGTTTATTCCCGTTGGATCGAAGGGACCAAGCGGCTGTTTGTGTAGCACGGTGAATGGGTTCGTGGTACCTCCAAAGTGGTTCTCTCTCTCTCTTTCAATAAAAAAGGAAAGAAAGAAAAGAAAAGAAATCGTTCTACTACAGACGCAGAAGATAAACAACCCAATAACTTTCCTGTCAGCCTTGGTTTTACAGATCATATAACGAGCGTCATGTCCTACTAAATGTGAAGTAAATATGGTGGCCCTGGTCCGATGTCTGGTGTAAAACTTTGGAATGGAGAAAGAAGAATGAAATGAACTTCAAGAACATGATAAATTTCAAAACATCGGAACAATCATTGTTAAATACAGAAAAGTATACTTTCAGCCGACGTTAGATTCCCGCCAAAAAAGCGTGAGTACTTTGCTCAGAAAAAGAACTGACAGTATGGAGAAATCTTAATTTTATGGATATTCTGTAATTGTAGAAAGTTGAGTAAGACCTCACAGAATAGATTTTGATAATGAAGACAAAATACTTTCTCTTCCAACATGTATTTGTTACCCAATTCCCACATGTCTCAGTAAATCAGTGGTTCGATTATTCGTCTATGATTCCAAGAGGATAACACTGACTTTCTACTTTACCAGAAATGGTTCAGGCACTTTTCTCTCGCCAGTGAGCTGATTATTGGCAGTGGAGTCAAGAAGAATCGAGGTACTCAAAGACTTGGTGTCAGATTATTGTCAGTCTGAAGACTTACTATCTTTACAGTGTCGACTGATTCGACATCCTGGTTCCTTCTTACAAGAGGTGTTTGACATTACCCATCTGTCTTCGCCCGTTTCAGCAGATTTACTTAGTCCCACTCATCCCCGGGTCGTGTCCGGAAATTGAGAGCAGAAATGAAACAAAAACAAATCTTAAATCTACTGATGTTTATATAAAGGAAGTGAAAACTCAAAGACAGAACAAACAGAGGTCAAAACGACAAGTAGTCCTTTGGATCACACAGAAACCGAGCAGTCAGCACCAGCAGTTCCTCACAGTGAGGTTTTCCACAAAAGAAGTGAATCAGCTAACAACATGCTACTTTAAAGTAAAAACAAAAGTGCCAGAAGCTGGAAGTCAAGCAAATATGGCAGAAGGCGAGTACTTTTCCCAAAACGATTACATGACAAAACCACCCATCAAAAGCTCCAAATACCAGAAGACAATCAGGACCTTATGGCAATTAAGTCTTTTTCAAAATGCATTGATCTCCCATCTTGAAGACGTCAAAACATCTATAAAAAGGAAATTAAGCGTCATATCACCAAAACACCTGAAAATCTTCATCAAACAAAAAACATGTTTCCAATTAGAAAGCCACATAATAACTCAAATCAAAGAAAACTTTTCCCTTGAAAACACGAATAGGAACTCTTCATCAAAACTTAAGCTTATGATGGACAAAGGTCCGACCCCAACAACTTCAACTCAATATGAAGTGCAGCCCCCCACCCCGCTGAAACAAGGAGAGAATTACTCCTGTTATTGAAGATCCTCCAAATCAATGCGGTGACAAAAACACACTCGAAAGTGAAACAGCAAGTAGCGCGTAATTTTTTTCAAAGAGAACATCAGAAGATAGTGTATCTCTAAAACAAAACAGTCTAGAAACACACATATCACTAACAACTCCTGTGTCAACTCAAAATCGTTTTTTAAACTTTAGAGGAAGTAAACTGTACCTCTGAAAAACAGGAAAGTGTTGAATGCATTGAAAGCAGTGCTGATCCTGGAGATAACAACACTTCCCAACACAGTTTGCGAAATCAAACACCCACACGACAGAGATCCCCCTCGCAGGTGTTTACCGAAATCAAGATTCCTGACAACATTTCTTCAGTCCTCATCGGTGATTCTGTTTTAAGATATATTGATGCAAGACGGTTGGAACTGAAGACGATCGTGTGTTTAAACTGTGCATTCCGGGAATGACAGTACAGAACATGATCCAGTGGCTTCATTCATTGCCCGATAAGCTCACCCATGTCCAACACATGATTGTTCATGTTGGGGTCAACGATTGTCCGGCTGGCCCAGTGTCTGCTAAACAGTGGACAGAACTGAATACTCTGTGCAAAAAATCTTTCCGTCAGCTTGTATCACGTTCAGTTCTATCATTCCAGCACGAGGACGCCATGTTCTAAATAATGCGATCTCCTCCTCGAACAGACTGTTCGGCCTTCCTTCCACAGACTTGCCAAGGACAGAGGCAATCTGTCCGAGCAACCCATGCCGTCCCTTTTCCTTTGTGCTCCAACCCACCCCATTACCCATTCCAAGGACCTTGGTGCCCCTCTACGTCACACCAACACCCCTCTTCCCTGTATCCACCTTCAGCCGTGAGTGACCAAACTTATATAGCTACCCCAAACCACCAGCGGCTACTCCATGACCCGCGTGTAGCTGTGCCACTCCCCAATACCTGGTATCCTGAAGGTTTACCGATACAGCCCGGACAATACGCCCTTCAGCTGATGAACATGGCATCACAGCTTTTCCACCAACAGAGACCTCAGTAACTGAGTGCTTGTATTCACACGTGCGCTATCGCGTTTGTGTGTGTGTGGTGTGTGTGTGTGTGTGTGTGTGTGTGTGTGTGTGTGTGTGTGTGTGTGTGTGTGTGTGTGTGTGTGTGTGTGTGTGTGGTGGGGGGTATGGGGAGGGAGGGGAAAGTGGAAGCGGGGGGGGGGGGGGGGGGGGTGCGTGTGTAAATACGTGTGTGCGTACACGTATGCGAGCACCTAAACGCCTTTTTTTTATTGGAGTGAAAATCGTTTTTTTCCCACGACAATCGGCAGTGATATATTAAGTCTGAACCTTGGTATGGTAAATGTGTGTTTTTGATATCGGACCTTGGAACTTGTAGTGACTTCTGTCTGATGACTAATTTTGGACCTTGAATCTTGAATTTGGCGGACTGCGATAATTTCTGTTGTTGTACTTTATCTGCTTTTCTTATTGCATTTTTTTCCTGGTTTGAAGATTGTTGTAATTGTCTGTTATTCTATTGGTACACTAATATATATATTTTTTCCCATCTGAGTGAGTGCGTGTATGAGTGTCAGAGATTATTCTGTAAAGAACCTCTGTTTTCATTAAAAACAAAATTGAACTCAATTGCTGTTGCAGTATAGAAGATACAGCGTGTGCAGTGTGTATCTAGGATTGCTCAAGGCGGTGTTCACTTACCCGAACAATTTGTCCTTTCTTTTTTGCTCTTTGAGTTTTTATAACTTAGATATGCTTTGCATTACTTGTTACATATACATTCTAAAACTGAGAAAACTTTTCTAGACTTGTTGAAGATATTCTCGAACGATTTGCAACATGTCTTTAACATTGGATACATGGCCAATAGAACAAGGACTTCAAATAGGCTACTTGAACATTAACAATGCAACAAATAAGAAAGACGATATTGCAACCATTCTTCACAACAGTGGTAACAATTTTCATTTATTTTGTTTTGCAGTTTCCCCGTTTGTCCTAACAAATAACTGATGCTGATATGAAACATGCTAGGATACCAGATAATTCGACTAGATCCACATAAACCTAAAACCACAGGTATACTGTTTTATCTTGCATCTTCGTTAAAACTACAATAAACTGAACAATTTTGAAAATTATGACATTGAATCTGTATGGATTGAAATCATATGAAAAACAGAAAGACTGGCAAGATAAATTTAGTGTCCTTATGGATGAAGTAACAATGCTAAGTTTTGAAACTAGCATTTTTGGAGATTTTAATATAGATTTAACGAAACCCAAACCCACGTGGCATCAAAACTAACACTTTACACTGCCTAGAACAACTTATTGACAAACCAACCCGTGTAACTGAACATTCAAGTACCTTAATTGATCACATTTACACAAATACAAAACAACCTGTTATTGAAATATGTGCTCTACCACACGGACGTGCTGACCACATTGCCGTCTGTCTTACTTGGTACAAAACCAGTGTAAAAATTCCAAAGGTATAGGGCGTAAGATTATATATATAGAAGGTTTAGAAACTTTAAACAAAAAAAGATTGCTTCGCTGGCATTCTTCAGACTAGTTTGTCGAAGAGTATCCGCCTTGTCCGCCTTGTCCGCCTTGGTGCTGAGGGTAGGTCCGGGATTCAGTTCAATATCACCACATCTTTGCAATAATAGACCGTGGTAAAATAGAGAGAGGAGCAAACCTATTACAACACCGTCCTGCCACTTCCGAAGTTTCAATGTCCGACAGAATAATTCTGCCCTTCTCACAGCACGCGCATACATGACAGAAATGAAGACGCTCGAAAAACTTTCACATACTGACATAACAATATAGGCGAAGCTGGCATGATAAAAAATACACACAACAATAATCAAAATAATCCACACAGACTACTTGGATTTCCCATATAAACGGGAGCGTTTGTCACACACTGTTTACATTTCCAAAACCGGAAGTTCACCCCCAAGAAGAGAGAGAGAGAGAAGAGAGAGAGAGAGAGAGAGAGAGAGAGAGAGAGAGAGAGAGAGAAGAGAGAGAGAGAGACACACACACACACACACACAAAACACAAAACACCACAACACACACACACACAACACACACACACACAACAACACACACACACACACAACACACACACAGACTCCCTTCGCTCCCCTCCTCATCAAACAGCCCCGACTAGATGCTAGCTATTGTCTATCAGATGCTAACATTGCCCCAGCAGATGCTAACATTGTCCATCAGATGCTAACATTGTCCATCAATGTTAACCATTGTACATAAGATGTTAGCCATTGTTCATCAGATGTTCACCATTGCCCCATCAGATGTAACCATCGTCCGAAACGGATGTTAACCATTTCCATCAATGCTGACCAATTTCCATCAGATGCGCCCAAATTGTCCATTAGATGGTTAACCATTGCCCATCAAATTTAACCATGTCCATCAGATGCTGACCATTGTCCATCAGATGCGACCATTGTCCATCAAATGTTAACCATTGTCCATCAGACATAACCATTTCCCATCAGATATTAACCACTGCCCCCCATCAAATTTTAAACCCTCTTGTCCATCAGATGTTAAAACCATTGTCCATCAGATGTTAACCATTGTCATCAGACGATAACCATTCCCCAAACAGATATAAGCCATTCCCCCCCCCATCAAATGTTAACTATTGTCCATCAATGTTAACCATTGTCCATCAAATTTTAAACCATTGTCCATCAATGTTAACAATTGTCCCCATCAAATGTTACAAATTGTCCATCAGATGTTAACCATTGTCCATCAGATGTTTAACCATTGTCCATCAGATGTTAACCATTGCCCCCAATCAGATGTTAACTATTGTCCATCAGATTTTAAAACCATTGTCCATCAACGATGCCCCTTTGGGCCATCAGATATTAACCATTGTTCCCATCAGATGTTAACAATTGTCCATCATATGTTAACCATTTTCTATCATATGATAACCATTGTCCCCATCAGATGTTAACCACTGTCCATCAATGATAACCATTGTCCATCACATTTCATCCATTGTCGATAAATTTTGTTGAACATTGCCCCCCTTTAACTTTTTCCTTCAATTTAGCCATTGCCCACCCAGGGTTAACCATTGTTCATCAATGTTGACCATTGTCCCCATTAACTTGTCCGTCAGATTTTAGCCATTGCCCATCAGGTTTTTAACCATTGTTCATCAATGTTGACCATTGTCCCCCATTAACTTGCCCCGTCAGATTTAGCCATTGCCCATCAGTGTTAACCATTGTTCATCAGATGTTGAACCATTGCCCCATTAACTTGTCCGTCAGTTTTTGGGGCCATTGTCCCAATCAAATGTTAACCATTGCCCATCGGGTGTTAACCTTTGGGTTGATCAGATATTGACCATTGTCAATCAGAATTAGAAGCAAACCATTGTCGATCAGATTTTAACCATTGTCCACATCAGATGTTAACCATTGCCATCAATGTTAACTTCCATCAGATTTAACCCACTGTCCCAATCAGATGTTAAACCATTGCCCATCAATGTTGACCGTTGTCCATCAGATGTTAACCACTGTCCCAATCAATGCTAACCATTCCCATCAGATGTTGACCGTTGTCCATCAGATGTTAACCATTGTCCCAATAAAGATGTTAAAACCATTGCCCATCAGATGTTAACCGTTGTCCATCAGATGTTAACCATTGTCCCAATCAATGTTAACCATTGCCCATCAAATCTAACCTCCATCAGATGTTAACCACTGTCCCAATCAGATGAACCATTGCCCATCAATGTTTGACCGTTGTCCATCAGATGAAAACCCCTTTGTCCCAATCGGTTTGTTAACCATTGGCCATCAGATGTTAACCATCGTCCATCAGATGTTAAGCATTGTCCATCAGATGTATAACCATTATTCTTCAGATGCTCGGTATTGTCCATGAGACAGTCCAGTGTCCAAGAAAAATAGGGCAGTCTAAACGGCACTAACGAACCCCCACGGCTAACAGACCTGCCGCCGCTAGGTGGCCCACTGGCCCAATGAACGTCAGACACGGCAAGTTGATTGGCTATAGAAAGCACGTGGTTGCGACCACAAAGAGGTTGCCGATGAAGTAGGGAAGGAGGAAACGAATGGCATTGCACCATGTGTATTCGATTTTTTCTTTTAATAAACATTAAAAACAAGGGGGGGGGGGGGAGAGAGAAGAGAAAAGAGAGAGAGAGAGAGAGAGGAAGAAGAGAGAGAGAGAGAGAGAGAAGAAGAGAGAGAGAGAGAGAGATGTCGTCCTCCCCCCCACACAACAAAACCACACACACACACACACACCACACACACCAACACACCCCAAACACACCACAACACACACACACACACACACCCCCACACCCAAACACCCCACCACCACGCACGCACGCACGCACGCACGCACCCCAACACACACACACACAACAACCACACACACCACACAACTTTTTTTTCCATTTTATTTACACACCCCGTCCCTCCCCCCACTCCCCCCCCTTTTCATACACAAACTAAAACATTCGAGTGGGGAAGGGGTGTACTGCCGGGGGAAGGGTACGCATATGGGGAGGGGGGGGGGGGTAGGTTTTTAAAGCCTTGACATCAACACACATCTCGAATTTTCAGATCTGCACAGCTCCGATGCGGGAAGAGTAGAATTAAAAGGGACGGTGGTAGTGGGGGAAAAGGGGGGGGGGGGGGGGGGGGGGGGGGGGGGGGGGAGGGGGGGAAGGTTTGAATGCACGGATTGATGGTGGGAGAGGGGGCGGTTGTGATCGAGGAGGGGGGTGGAGACGGGGCAGGATAGGGCACACGCCAGATAGGATTTGGCGCTAAAACCCGCCCATGCATATTTAGAGGCCCCCCTTAACTTTAGCCACCAATTTAAACGATATTTAATCAAAAGAACAACTCCCCCCAAACCCAATTATTTCCCTTGTTTTGGGGGGGGTTTCCAACTATGAAATCATAATCTTCCTACACGACCCCCTTTTTCCTTTTGTTTACGCCACAGCAGGCCCTTTCACTCACCACTTACCCCCTTACCCTATCTTTGCGCCAGCTCGAAGCAACCCCCCCCCCCCCCCCGTCCCACCCAATAATCCCCATTCCTTTGATTCTGATCTGTCTGCTTGGAACCACCTGCCTGTGCGCTGATGGCCATATGAAACGAAAACGAGGAAAATCCGCTGTCAGAGGCAATAAGAAACATTCTCAACAAGATGTCATGGCTACCAGGCTATGTTCTCAACCAGATGTCATGGCTACCAGTCTATGTTCTCAACAACATGTCATGCCTACCAGTCTATGTTCTCAACAACATGTCATGGCTACCAGTCTATGTTCTCAACAAGATGTCATGGCTACCAGTCTATGTTCTCAACCAGATGTCATGGCTACCAGTCTATATTCTCAACCAGATGTCATGGCTACCAGTCTATGTTCTCAACAACATGTCATGCCTACCAGTCTATGTTTCAACAAATGTCATGGCTACCAGTCTATGTTCTCAACCAGATGTCATGGCTACCAGTCTAATGTTCTCAACCAGATGTCATGGCTACCAGTCTATGTTCTCAACCAGATGTCATGGCTACCAGTCTATGTTCTCAACAAGATGTCATGGCTACCAGTCTATGTTCTCAACCAGATGTCACGCCTACCAGTCTATGTTTCTCAACCAGATGTCATGGCTACCAGTCTATGTTCTCAACAACATGTCATGGCTACCAGTCTATGTTCTCAACAAGATGTCATGGCTACCAGTCTATGTTCTCAACCAGATGTCATGGCTACCAGTCTATGTTCTCAACCAGATGTCATGGCAACCAGTCTATGTTCTCAACCAGATGTCATGGCTACCAGTCTATGTTCTCAACCAGATGTCATGGCTACCAGTCTATGTTCTCAACCAGATGTCACGGCTACCAGTCTATGTTCTCAACCAGATGTCATGGCAACCAGTCTATGTTCTCAACAAGATGTCATGGCTACCAGTCTATGTTCTCAACCAGATGTCATGGCTACCAGTCTATGTTCTCAACCAGATGTCACGGCTACCAGCTTATGTTCTCAACAACATGTCATGGCTACCAGTCTATGTTTTCAACAACATGTCATGGCTACCAGTCTATGAATACTCGACCCCTTAAGCAAAGGCCGTGGCTGCATTCATTTGGGTGTGCAGCCTGTCAGTTGGGGGTGGGGGTGGGGTTGGGGGTTGGGAGGAGGACACACACACGCACAAGTGAGCAGAGGGAGGTGGGGGTGGGGGTGGAGGGGGTTTCTTTATCTGCCTCATCCATCAGAGTTGGGAACTCTGGGCCCCAGCTAGACCAGTGAAGTTAGTAGGAAACACCGTCACTAGCATTGGGTGTGTGTGGTTGTGGGCTGGTGGGGCGGGGGTGGGGTGGGGGGAGTGGGGTAGGGGAGGGACTCTCACCATCCCTCCCCCTCCAACGTCAACTGCTTCAGTTCTGTGAACCTTCGACGTGCCTCCCCGTCCTCCCCCTTCCCCCTCCCCCCCCCCCCCCCCCACCGCTTCTTCCACTACTCCCCTTCACTCCTCTTTTCTTCCCCCATAATCGATGCCCCACTTATTCTCATCCCGCTCCCTGGGTTCTGTAAAATTCTGTTTGTCTGTATGCCTCTGTCTCGCTCTGTTCTGTTCTGTTCTGTTCTGTGTCTCTGTATCTCTGTCTCTGTCTCGTTCTGTATCTCTCTCTCTCCTTCTCTCTCTCTGTATAAGTGCATGTGATGAGTGAGTGAGTGAGTGAGTGAGTGTGTGTGTGTGTGTGTGTGTGTGTGTGTGTGTGTGTGTGTGTGTGGTGTGTTGTGTGTGTGTGTGTTTTGTGTGTGTGTGTGTGTGTGTGTGTGTGTGTGTGTGTGTGTGTGTGTGTGTGTGTGTGTATGTGTGGTGTGTGTGTGTGTGTGTGTGTTATTTTCCTCCTCCTCTCTCTATCCCCCTTTGTCTCTGAGTTCTCTCTCTCTCTCTCTCTCTCTCTCTCTCCTCTCTCTCCTCTCTCCTCTCTCTCTCTCTCCCCTCTCTCTCTCAAACCAATTTCATTTCTTGTTTGAATAAAGTAAGTACTCATGTTTGCAAGAAGAATATTTACCAAGATTCTATCCTATCCAAATGGCGATTGTTCAGCTTATTTGATGCAAGCAGAAAACGCGTTGATCCTTAGGATTTGGGCAATGTGTATCTTTTATGCACTGAAAACTAGACATGAACTTATGAACGGAAACTAGGTAATGAATATGTGCTGTGATTGGTTACAAACGCAAGTGAACATATTTTTGTTTATCTTGATTTGTTTCTTTGAATTACCCCCCCCCCCTCCCTCCCCCACCCTTGCAATTGTTTGCTTGTATATTTCTGAAAACAAGTTACTTCCTTTTGTTGATGATGCGTACACATTTTTATTTCATTCTCAGCAAACGTGTACCCATT
>CM031606.1:639261-641761 GCA_018398815.1 Conus ventricosus
CGAAACGCGACGTGTGTTGTCTTTAATTTGCTTGTCCTTTGTTGTTGAAAAATCTGTCTCCTCTTCTGTGCCACTTGTGTCGCTTCCCTCACACCCCTCATTCTAACAATCCCTACACCCCCCCCCCCACACCCGTCACCTCCATACCCTGACTTGCCTTATCTCTCCACTGCAGCCCCGGCACCGGCAATTCACAGGAGTCGTCATAACCCCCCGGCACCGGCAATTCACAGGGAGTGGTCATAACCCCCGGCACCGGCAATTCACAGGGTGATCATAACCCCCGGCACCGGCAATTCACAGGGAGTGATCATAACCCCCGGCACCGGCAATTCACAGGGAGTCGTCATAACCCCCGGCACCGACAATTCACAGGAGTGATCATAACCCCCGGCACCGGCAATTCACAGGAGTGATCATAACCCCCGGCACCGGCAATTCACAGGGAGTCATCATAACCCCCGGCACCGGCAATTCACAGGGAGTCGTCATAACCCCCGGCACCGGCAATTCACAGGAGTGATCATAACCCCCGGCACCGGCAATTCACAGGGAGTGATCATAACCCCCGGCACCGGCAATTCACAGGGAGTCGTCATAACCCCCGGCACCGGCAATTCACAGGGAGTGGTTAAATGTCTAGTCGTCATAAAGTAACGGCACCGGCAATTCACAGGGAGTGGTTAAATGTCTTGTCGTCATAACCCCCAGCACCGGCAATTCACAGGGAGTCGTCATAACCCCCGGCACCGGCAATTCACAGGGAGTGATCATAACCCCCGGCACCGGCAATTCACAGGGAGTGATCATAACCCCCAGCACCGGCAATTCACAGGAGTCGTCATAACCCCCGGCACCGGCAATTCACAGGGAGTGATCATAATCCCCGGCACCGGCAATTCACAGGGAGTGATCATAACCCCCGGCACCGGCAATTCACAGGGAGTCGTCATAACCCCCGGCACCGGCAATTCACAGGGAGTGATCATAACCCCCGGCACCGGCAATTCACAGGGAGTGGTTAAATGTCTAGTCGTCATAAAGTAACGGCACCGGCAATTCACAGGGAGTGGTTAAATGTCTTGTCGTCATAACCCCCGGCATCGGCAATTCACAGGGAGTGGTTAAATGTCTAGTCGTCATAAAGTAACGCCACCGGCAATTCACAGGGAGTGGTTAAATGTGTAGTCGTCAAAAGCCCCGGCACCGGCAATTCACAGGGAGTGGTTAAATGTCTAGTCTTCATAAAGCCCCGGCACCGGCAATTCACAGGGAGTGGTTAAATGTCTTGTCGTCATAAAGTAACGGCACCGGCAATTCACAGGAAGTGGTTAAATGTCTAGTCGTCATAAAGCCCCGGCACCGGCAATTCACAGGGAGTGGTTAAATGTCTAGTCGTCATAAAGTAACCCGCCGGGGAGACACTGCACTCTGCTGCCGAGTCACTTCAGTGATGTTCAGTGGTGTCTATTCTGATCTCACATATGCAGGACAACATCTACCAAACCCCCTACTGACGACAATAATTGCTTAGTCATGGAGCCAGCGTGAGTGAGCTCTCCCTCCACAGGACACCACCACGTCTTCCAAGGGCGGTGTCCATGAAGTTGCCCATACCCTGACTCCCACACCACGTCTTCCAAGGGCGGTGCCCATGAAGTTGCCCATACCGTGACTCCCACACCAACTCATCAAGGCCACAGACCTGGCGGGGAAATGGAAGCAGGGATCATTATGACAGCAGGGCATGAAGGGCCACAGACATGGCGGGGAAATGGAAGCAGGGATCACTATGACAGCAGGGCATGAAGGGCCACAGACCTGGCGGGGAAATGGAAGCAGGGATCACTATGACAGCAGGGCATGAAGGGCCACAGACCTGGCGGGGAAATGGAAGCAGGGATCACTATGACAGCAGGGCATGAAGGGCCACAGACGTGGCGGGGAAATGGAAGCAGGATCACTATGAGAGCAGGGCATGAAGGGCCACAGAATTTCAAGACTTTTTTTTTACAAACTGCTAATTGATGAGGGTGATGATGATGATGATGATGATGATGATGATGATGATGAGATGATGATGATGATGATGATGATGTGATGGAGATCCAATCGGGTTTGAGACTGTGCAACAAGATTGTACCTCGCGCTTCCTTTCATGATATATTGCGGTGTCAAACGGGCCCGAGAGATACAGACGCCTGCTGTCTTGGTCAGAGAAGCATCCATCACGTTGATGAAACTGTACTGCGTAGGTTCAGTTTTGCTAGCTGAGCCCAAAGCAAACTCAACTTGGAGTAGAAGCCGGTCGGGGCAGAAAACACACACGCAATGTTTCATTGTTTGTTCTGTGTGCTCTGTGTTGTCATTTCTACCAGACAAATCGGTGTCGTAAGCAGCATTCGTTTGGCAGGAAAAGGCCAGTATTTATTTCACCGTGGGGCAAGAGTTACCCGACTTGTTTGATCTTACTGTGTTACTGTTCCTTGCCTGATTTAAG
>CM031606.1:646761-651761 GCA_018398815.1 Conus ventricosus
TCACAGTAAATAACGATCGTAAGTGTCATGTCACAGTGAGTAGCGATCGTAAGTGTGATGTCACAGTGAGTAACGATCGTCAGTGTCATGTCACAGTAAGTAACGATCGTCAGTGTGATGTCACAGTGAGTAACGATCGTCAGTGTGATTTCACAGTAAGTAACGATCGTCAGTGTGATGTCACAGTAAGTAGCGATCGTCAGTGTGATGTCACAGTGAGTAACGATCGTTAGTGTGATGTCACAGTAAGTAACGATCGTCAGTGTGATGTCACAGTAAGTTACGATCGTCAGTGTTATGTCACAGTAAGTAACGATCGTCAATGTGATGTCACAGTGAGTAACGATCGTCAGTGTGATGTCACAGTGAGTAGCGATCGTCAGTGTGATGTCACAGTGAGTACAGCCAAAGAGATGAGGAGTGGGTTGGGAGCAGATAGAAAACTTTTAATTGGGAATATAATTCAAATGGATTTATACCAGAAACAATCCACATTGACCATAACAAGACAAGACAAGACAAGACAAGACAAGACTAGACAAAATTCTTTATTTACGAGCATTGAAGCAGCGCTAGTTAAGGCTTAACAAAGACATAGCAATGGTGATACAAACAAAATTCTTAAGATGTGGCAGTTTCTCTGAACTTGTATGCTTTTGAAAGAAACATTGAAAGACCTCTAATAACTTCAACTGATTGGGAAGACATTAATAAACACAATTTAAATAAACACGGTTGACTATAATACTTAGGTTTGATGAACTTTTCACGAATACCATTAAGAACAGGACAGCAAAGAACAAAATGTATTTCATCTTCTTGTGCTACTTTACATAATGGACAAATCAGATCCTCGTTGTTAGCCATTCTGTATCTATAATGGTGCACTTTTAATTCAGCTGTCAAATATGGTTTCAAATCATGCACACTGCAAACATTAGTATAGAAACTAAATCTATCACTATTGTGAATATGGTCAGACCATTTGTGCCATGTACAATCTATTAATCGTTGTCTGAAAATACTTATAAATGCTTTGATATTTCCCACTCCCTGATTTAACCAGACATATCCAAACCCATATTCTGTCAAATAAATACGAACTTTGGAGGCCCAGTTATTTTTACCTTTAGAGTCCATATCAAGAAGCATATTGTAGGCTTTTCTTGGAATTCTATTGTTACACATTTGCAATAACTTAAGCCAATATCGAATGCAATTAACAGCAGATAAAACAAATATTGGGTAGCGATTAGTTTCTCCGTATATCATATCATTCGGCGTACGTCTGTTTACACCAAGAAACTTTTTTAGAGCAAATAAATGAACAGATTCGCAACAAGTTGCAGCTTTGTCTAAGCCCCATAATTCAGAGCCGTAAAGTACAACGGGCTGTACTTGGGTATCGAATAACTTGATGAATACCTTAAAGGATGTATTATTCAAAACATACAACTTTTTCATAATACATAGTAAAGCATTCTTTGCCCTACTTGCCAAATCTTTACAAGCACCTGTGAAACTCAACCGCGTGGAAAACATTATACCTAAATACTTGTATGCATTAACAACTGGCATATTAACATCATCATAAACCCATCTTTCCCTTGCACCAAGATAGCCCCCCTTACGAAACACAATGATATTACTTTTTGACATATTAACTTTTAATTGAAGTGTACCAGCAGCACGTCGTAAATTATTCAACTGAGTCTGTAGACCAACAGGCGTTTCTGATATCAAAATAATATCATCAGCTAATAAGAGAATAAACAACTCTAAGGTATCAAGAGACAACAAGGCACCATGTCTACCATTATTGATAACTTCTATAGCTAGTTCATTTATAAAACAAAGAAAATAAAACTGGACTACATGCATCTCCTTGTCTGACCCCAGCTGTACAGTTAATAAAATCTGTCAGTTTACCTCCACAACGGACTCTAGCTCTAACAACATTATACATGCTTTTAATACACCTATAGAGTTTACCGCATATACCATTTTTTTGTAGAATTGGCCAAAGTATATTTCTATTGATTGAATCAAATGCCTTTTGGAAATCTATAAAAGCAACATATAGCTTACGATTACGAGAAAACTGCTTTTGGATAAGTGCCAACAAAGTAAACATGTGATCCACGGTCAAATAACCCTTTTTGAATCCTGCTTGCTGTTCCCCGGTTATATTATTCTCATCAACCCATTCTTGTATTCTCCTATTAATAATCATTCCAAATAGTTTACTGCTAATGTCACAAAGGGAAATTCCTCTATAGTTATTGGGATTGTCCACATCTCCTTTTAAATATAGGCAAAATAATAGATTCACACCAATTATCAGGGTACAAGCCCTCGTTAAATAACTTATTAAATAAATTATGAAAATATTGCACAGCCTGCTGTGTTGCGTGTTTAAATAATTCTCTAATAAGACCATCTGGGCCAGCTGACTTGCCATGTTTTAGTTTTCTAATAGCTAAAGTAACCTCTTCTATGGATATTGGACGATTAAATGAACTATCTACATCAGCATCCACCACTTCTTCATTAACACTGTCACTAACATTCTGTTCTAACAAATTTTGGAAATGATGAAACCAAATGTCGCTAGTTATCTTATTCTTCGGTTGTTTTCTTTTGAAAGATACTTTCCGAACAGTCTCCCAGAAGTCTTTTTGGCATTTAACTGAGGAAATCAACTTATCTATTAAGAACTTATTATACGCTGAGAGAGAGAGAGAGAGAGAGAGAGAGAGAGAGAGAGAGAGAGAGAGAGAGAGAGAGAGAGAGAGGAGAGAGAGAGAGAGAGAGAGAGAGAGAGAGAGAGAGACACACTTTGATACTTTGATATTTTTGTTATTGTCATTACCAAAGAGGTCTTTTGACAAGGTGGGAGAGGTAACAGAACAATAACATTTCCCTCTTCCAAATAGTACACATTCATTCCTAGTGTGCACCAAATCAAAGGTTAAAAACAAATAAATTCATAACATTTCCTTATGTCCTCACGCACAGGAGTAATGCAATTAGAAAAAAAAACCTTAAAACTGACTCGACCATCTACTCGATCAAATGATGACAATGTATCTTACTGATCTCTTCCACTTGCGATGAATGATAATATTCATTCAGATATCTCTTATAATGCATTATCTTAAATTTCACTATCCTTCATCATGTCTAATTTTCAATGCTTCTGCGATGAATTTCGCAACTGATTTAATTACAAGTTCATCATCTGATGATAACACAACAGCAACATTTACTAGCAACAGCTTATCCACAAATCTGGATGCTGATAGTGTTCATTACAGAAATAAAGAGGAAAGCAGAGATTCATATGTTGACCTAAATCCTGACAATACACGCTATCTTAATGCACCAATTCAGTTTGATGAATTTATTGAAGCACTGGAGTCATTTTCTTCAAATAACTCTTCTGTTGGTTTGGATGGCATTTCTTATCAGCTTCTGATTCATTTACCATTTAATTGGAAAGAGTTGTTATTTTCGTCTTACCAAAAATGTTGGTTAAATGAAGCTCTTCCTAAAATCTGGAAGCAGTCAATTGCAATTCCTATTCCAAAACAAGGTAAACAGAGATCAGATATAAGTAGTTATCGACCAATAGCTTTAACTTCCCATGCCGGTAAATTATTAGAAAAAAAATATACAGAAAAGATTATTTTATCACTGTGAAAAACAAAATATCATTCCTACATTTAAGCTGGGTTTAGAAAAGGACGTTGCACAACAGACAACTTAGTTAAACTTACAACCCAAATAAAGAAACAATTCTCCAAAAGAAAAAGTACACTTGCCACATTCTTTGTTGTTCGAAAAGCTTATGATAGTGTTTGGCATGCACAACTTTTATATACATTGAAAAAAAATGGAATAACAGGTATAACTTATCATTAAATTAGTAATTTATTATCAGATAGGTCAATACAAGTCAGACTGGGAAATGTCTACTCTTCAACGAAAAGAATTGATATTGGCATTCCACAAGGATCTGTACTAGCTCCATTATTGTTTAATATATTAATTCATGATCTACCAAACTGTCTATCAAAAACAACAAATGTTGTGCAATACGCAGACGATATAGCTATTTGGATCAACACATCTTTGAGAAAACACTAACAAAAGAGCTGTTCATTACGTTCAGAACATATACCAAAGAGAACTCAATAATCTAAATCAATATATGAAAGAAACTGGATTGAAGTTGTCTTATGAAAAGACTTATCTTATGCTTTTTAATAATGGTGAAAATCCTAAAACTCTTCCTCAGTTAGTATTGGATGGAAACCCTCTTGTTTATAAGCATTCTGTTAAGTTTTTAGGTCTACATTTAACATCAAAATTAAATTGGAAAGTTCATATTGAATATTTGATTTATAAAGCAAGAAAAATATTTAATTTTTTAAAAATCATAAAAAAACAGACATGGAGCCAAAATACCAAAACATTACTACACCTTGCAATTTCTTTAGTTCGATTAGTACTCTCTTATGGACAAGAGGTGTATTTCAGTGCTTCAAATACTCTTTTAAATAAGATACAAAGCATAGATAGTAGGGCTATCAAGCTAGCTCTTGGTGTCCCTATGTACTCTAACACTCAAAGAACATATAAAGAGAGCAACATGTTGTCATTAACAGAACATCGAAAATTAGCAGTTTCAAAATATATAATCAGAAGTCTGTCTGTCGTTAATAATACACAGGAAGAAATATTCTTAGATGCAGAAACAGAATTCCCAAAGAGAGCAAAAAACATAACACTTCTTCAGCCTATCAAGAATTTTACTGAAGACGTTATGAGTAAAAGCAAAATAGATATTCACAATATTTCAGTCATGCCTATTATACCAATGATGCCACCATGGGAACAAAGAAAGGCAAAGTTTGATATAGAATACAGCAGTTACAACAAAAATGAAGAAGAGAATTTATTAGTTACTGACGTTCGCCTTCATTTAGATTCAAAAT
>CM031606.1:656761-671761 GCA_018398815.1 Conus ventricosus
TTTCGATAGCAAAACCCGGTTAAAATGTTTCGTAATTTGTTCAGTGCGATTTATATCCACGCTGCATCTACATCATGCTGTTCTAGGTGGGAAAGTCTCTTGAAGTTGAGAGATTCACTGACATACACTAGAAGACCTGTCTCTTTGTCTTTAGTGGGGTCTTTTCGGACGATATCATAACCTGGGACTGATACATCTTTATCACTAATGTAGGTATTTAGTCTTGATTCGGAGAGATCCAGAACATGGAATGGCTTTTGGTGGTTCGATATTAGGGTCGAGATATCAGAGATCTTATTGACAGCACTATTGATATTTAAATGGCAAATTCTCAATCCATCACTTGATGGCCATGAGTTCTGGTTTGTGGTCATTATATGTTCTAAGTGCGCAAGTAAAAGGAAAAACAAAAACAAAAAGGAAGAAAGAACAAGCACAAAAAACAACCAAACTGGCAGATTAGATACCACAGCAGTGGTTCGGAAATATGATGTGACTGAGAATGCACTATAAATGTGCACACAACTAACTGCTGTTAGGTTGTACGGGACGAAATACTGCAGAACTAATAAGCACAACTGCTGAACGTTGCACGCACACAATCACTAACTCATATGAATCTGATCACATACACATGCAGATAATCAGATTAAATTGTCTAAAGGTCCAAATCTGTTTGGCACAAATGCGTTGCACTTATGGAGCTCTCCAATCAGCCACATCCGCCGAACGCAGGTATACATAACACAAATTTAGTCTGACATTCAGTGAAGGCACATATGATTCATGAGCCACACTGTTCAGTCATTTCTGAAACATGGGGCGAAATGTCTTTAGTAACACGAGTGGTTTCGATAGTTAATGAGTAGAACACAAAATGTTTCAGCACAGCCTACGATGATCACTGTCAACAAAAGATGCCGATGTGAAAAGATAATTATTATTGCTAAGAACATAATGAGACACAGAATTAGTATCCGAGCATCAGTGATCTCAGTCTGGCATAGGAAGGATGAAAGCAACACACACACACACACACACACACACACACACACACACACACACACACACACACACACACACACACACACACACACACACACACACACACACACACACACACACACCGCACGCACGCACGCACGCACGCACGCACACACACACACACACACACACACACACACACACACTTATGTAAAGGACTTATACATATAACACACGTCTAGTTCGCCACAGTTCGTTTTTTTTTTGGGTGGGGGGGGGGTGGGGGGGGGTGGGTGTGTGTGTGTGGGGGGGGGGGGGGGGGGCTGATGGGTGTGGAAGGGATGGTTCTTACAAAGACAAACAGTGACTCTTCCAGAGAAGAAGCCTTCATGCTGAAGAAAGGCCACAGGCTGGCTGTAACAATCGCACTGCTTCAGCAATGGCCTGTAGAGGATTAGTGGGGGTGGAGGGGGGCACCGCTGCGGGAATAACTGGGGAATGGGGCTCTGCGAGTTGGCGTTAGTCACTGAGGTACTGACATGCCCGGCCATTGGAATCTGGGAAGCTGGGGTTCTGAACAGGAGGGCGTGGCCTGTGTTGTACTGCGTTGGCGTGACCGCTGAAGCGTAGCACTGGGACAGTTCAGCAGCATTGGCAGAACATGGGGTTGATGGTGTGTTGGCGTGTGTTGTATTGACATCTGTGGCTTGCAGCAGGGCGGAGGTGTGTGTAGATGAGGCACTAACACAGTACTTGATGTTCCATGGTTGGTTGAGGAAACCTTTGTGGCTGATGGCTAGGGGAGATTTGTACATGTCTTTCCTGGGGGCACCACTCCTAGCAAGAAAGGAATCTTTGTTGTCTACAAATACAGCTGATCCTAGTTCCCTGCATACTGTCTGAAGGTTTAGGTTGGATCGAACAATGGCTGGATTCATTAAATGTCTACCACATGCGGGGATGATGGAAGAGGCCACAATTGTTGCTCTGGGGAAAGTCGTTTGACATGAGTAAAGGAGAGCCCTCCATTGGTGTGTTGTAATCTCTCCGCCTTTACTGTCGTTGATTCCTACGTGCAAAATAACTCACGTGCAAAATAACTCTATCAACTTTGGCGGTGGGAAGACAGGATTCAAGCCAGAGTTTTATGTCAGAGACCCTGAGACCCGACACACTGATTTTCTGAACTAATCTGAATGTGCCTGTGTTCATTTTGTGTGCATCCCTCTCATGTATTGTGGAGTCTCCTATACTCAAACAGTCCGTCTGTTCTTCCAATGATGTTTGTTGGAGACACCGGGGTGGGCTGGGAGTAGCTCTTTGTCTTTTGGAGACATGCACAGGAATGGACCGATGATCAGGTGATGATGGCGATGGATCAAAACGATTTATAACTGGGATGGAGTAGACAGGAGGGGCGGGACTGGCATGGAGACCGTGTCAGCTAGGCCAGATGGAGGGAGGTGGGGATGGGTGGAAGAGAGGCTGGGTGCAAAGAGTGTTTTTACTTAGACGGAGGTGGGACTGGGTTGACCGTTGGGTTGTTGGGTTGGGGTGGAGGGCTGGTGGGTCTTAGACAAGTCAGGTGATCTGTGCATCTGTGGTGTTGTCGTTGCTTGATTCTGACTGGTCCTCTTCAAGGCAGCAGAAAAGAGGATAGGGGCAGTGGACATGGGAGGGTCACAGGCAGGTTTCAATGGGGGGTACCCACAGGAAGAACTGCTGGCAAAAGAGGACAGGGGCAGTGGACATGGGAGGGTCACAGACAGGCAGGTTCCAATGGGGGGTACTCACAGGAAGAACTGCTGGCAAAAGAGGACAGGGGCTGTGGACATGGGAGGGTCATAGGCAGGTTTCAGTGGTGGGGGGGGGGGGGGGGGTTACTCACAGGAAGAACTGCTGGCAAACGAGGACAGGGGCAGTGGACATGGAAGGGTCACAGGCAGGTTTCAATGGGGGTAATCACAGGAAGAACTGCTGGCAAAAGAGGACAGGGGCAGTGGACATGGGAGGGTCACAGGCAGGTTTCAATGGGGGGTACTCACAGGAAGAACTGCTGGCAAAAGAGGACAGGGGCAGTGGACATGGGAGGGTCACAGGCAGGTTTCAATGGGGGGTGCTCACAGGAAGAACTGCTGGTAAAAGAGGATAGAGGCAGTGGACATGGGAGGGTCACAGGCAGGTTCCAGTGGGAGGTACTCATGAAAAGAACTGGTGGCAAGCCGCTTCTTCAGATCTGTAATAATCTTTTATGCTCGCCAACTTCAGACTTCAGTTTCTGATTTTCGTTTTCTAATGTTTTAACTTTAGTAGATAGTGATTTGCATAGATCTTCAAGAGACTCTAATTTTTATTTGGCATAATTTTTAGCTCATTTTTTATCTGTTCTTTTAAATCTAGAATATGGCTTTGAACAATATTTTCAGCATCAGACAATCTGCGTGTATTGTAGTCCACATTTCCTTGCAGGGTTTGCTGTGACCTGATGATCTTGGGTGATGTGGTCACTTTGACAGGGTGGCGAATAAATCTGTTTCACGATCTTCGTCGATGGGCACGTTTGATTCTGCGGTAATCGATGTCTGGTCGTAGTCCTGCCCGTTCTTTGACATTCGTTTGGTGATATAGTTCCGTGGACTGCTCTTCAGGCATTCTGGGCACTGGACTGGCACATGCATGTCTGTCTCCTAGGTCAGGGAAGGGTTAAAGCCAGGATCTGTTATGAAATGTTGTTTGGTCTGTGTCAGCTGATAAGTCACTGGTGGAAAAATGACCTACAATTGGGCTTAATTGGTCTGTGTCAGCTGATGTCACTGGTGGAAAGATGACCTACAACTGGGCTTATTTGGTCTGTGTCAGCTGATAAGTCACTGGTGGAAAGATGACCTACAACTGGGCTTATTTGGTCTGTGTCAGCTGATAAGTCACTGGTGGAAAGATGACCTACAACTGGGCTTATTTGGTCTGTGTCAGCTGATAAGTCACTGGTGGAAAGATGACCTACAATTGGGCTTATTTGGTCAATTTCCTCGACACCAAACGTAGGACAGCCGGCACCTTGCAATAAGACTGTTTCCTCAGCATCTTCACCACTCTTAACATACAGTGTGATTATTTTTATCTGGCGCCCCTGAACTAATAATCTAATAACAGTTTTGGCGATGTTTGATGATAGTGGGGAGCACAGATTAATTGAGGAAGTCTCATTGATATCAATGGCACATTCGTCAAAGTCCCTTGACTCTATGTTGACTGAGAACTGACTGGGAAGATTGTCAGGGTGGTATCTGTGGATGAGGCAATGCCTCCATGTGGTCAGTTGTAGTCTGCTGCAGTGGAATTTTTTTCTGTAGTGGATCTGCTGTATCTGGAAGTATGCCTGCATGAGAGGTGTCCTTAAATACTGTTGCAGGCCCCGTGAAGTCGGAGCCTGCAGTGGGCGTGTCACACATGGTGTTTACATGGTTAAACGACTTTACATGGTTAAACGACTCTAGAAACAAAAACACAGCAGTAGAGAGTATCACTCAGTCAGTCTCTGCACGCCATGCGGCAGCGCAGTCGTGCCGGTCTGCTACATAGTACAGAGTATTCCCAGCTGTGCGCCGGCCTCTTTCCGGCCTTCTGCACGTTACGTGCTGTTGGCTAGCTGGCGCGCGTTGCATGGTCCGTGTAGCCGAGATGAGGAGGGAAGCACACACAAATCACAAACAATTAAACTTGATTTTTTCACTTTGTGCATCCAGTAGAAGCACCACTCGGAGGTGTAAGTACTGAACTCAATGAATCATTTCGTGTAAAAATTCAAGCACTCCATTCCGTGAATTACATAGAATATATGAAAATTCACGACAGTGATGTTAAGCATGTCGTCTGAGTAGTGACGACAGTGATGTTAAGCGTGTCGTCTGAGTAGTGACGACAGTGATGTTAAGCGTGTCGTCTGAGTAGTGACGACAGACAGAGGACCATGTGGTTGACTAGAGTGTTTTTGTCTGTTTAAAGAAGTGAACTTGAAAAAGATGATTGAAGTTAAAGAGATACTCGATCATTGATCATGGCATATCAAAATAAATAGACAGATAGATAACGAAATAAATGAATAACAAACTAACGAACGAACTGACGGACTCATGAGCTATCCGGGTAACTAACACAATCTCTCACTCGCTCACTCACTCAATCACGCACTCACTAAGACTAAATAACCAACCAACTAACTAACTAACCAACTATCTAAGTAACTAACTAATTAACAAACAAACTAACTAACTAACTAACTAACTAACTAACTAACTAACTAACTAACTAACTAACTAACTAACTAACTAACTAACCAGCTAAGTAACTTACTAACTCACTGACTAACGGATTAGATAAAAGATTAAAAAATAAGACAATAATGGATAATTCATAAATAAATAGACCCATAAATGAATGAATTAACGAAAATAAATAAATAAACAAACAAAATAGGTATATAAATAAATAAATATATAAATAAGACATAAATAAACAAACAAACAAATAAGAGAGAAAGAGAAGTTGCAACAACACTAGCATGAGAAAGCACGCGGAGATGTTCCTGTCTGAAGTCCCTCAAACCCACAGACAGACGGCGTGGGATGGTGGAGATGTGGGGTGGGTGGGGGTGGGTCAGGGAGGTGGACAGAGCGTGGAGAGTGGGGGTGGGGATGGGGATGGGGAGGAGGGTAGAGGGCAGGGAAAGGGCAGCAGGCATCAGGCAGGAGGCCCATCCATCTCTGTGTCCATCTCTCTGTGTCCATCTCTCTGTGTCCATCTCTCAGCCCTTCTTCACTTCACAGGCACGCGAGGCGTTGACAGCATTAAGAGTTCTCCCCCCTGTGTCCTGTGTCCTTGCTTCCCCTTCCGGTGCAGCTATCGATGCCCCAGCCTCTCCCTCCCCGACCGTTCTCAGAACTCTCTGTCTCTGTGTCTCTCTGTCTCTCACTCTGTCTCTCCTGTCTGTCTGTCTGTCTGTCTGTCTGTCTGTCTGTCTCTCTCTCTCTCTCTCTGTCTCTCTCTCTCTCTTTTTCTCTCTGTCTCTGTCTGTCTCTCACTGTCTCTCGCTCTCTGTCTCTGTCTCTGTCCTTGTCTGTCTGCCTGTCTTTCTCTCTCCGTGTCTCTGTCCCTCTTCTCTGTCTCTGTCTCTCTCTTTTACTCTGTCTCTCCTCTCTGTCTGTCTGTCTGTCTGTCTCTCTTTCTCTCTGTCTCTGTCTGTTTGTCTATCTCTCTCCGTGTCTCTGTCTGTCTTCTCTGTCTCTCTTTCTCTCTTTCACTCTGTCTCTCCTCTCTGTATGTCTGTCTGTCTCTCGTTGTCTGTCTGTCCGTCTCTCTGTCTTTCTCTCTCTCTCTTTCACCTAACTGTATAGTCTCCCAAGTTTGATATTCCTTTTGACACAAATGGTCTTCGTGGTCGGCTGGGCTGTGGCCATATCACATGATTGACTTGTGAAATGTTTATGTGTGCCTGTGCGATGTTTACATATGTTTAGTTTTGCATATGTGTGTGTGTGTGTGTGTGTGTGTGTGTGTGTGTGTGTGTGTGTGTGTGTGTGTGTGTGTGTGTGTGTGTGCAATATGTTATAATAATGAGATTGCTTACTATTTTCTTATATAAAAAAGTTTTGTTTTTGTTTTGTTTTTCTTATTGCTGTGTTTAATTTTGTCAAATTGATTTAATTGTTCCTTTCATTTATTGTTATTCTGAGGGCATAGTGTAAAAAAGCTTCCAGCTTATCTATTCACCCTCATTAAAGATTTCGAGTTCGAGTTCGAGTTCGAGTTCTCTCTCTCTCTCTCTCTCTCTCTCTCTCTCTCTCTCTCTCTCTCTCTCTCTCTCTCTCTCTGTTTATCTGTCTGTCTGTCTGTGTCTGTCTCTCTCTATGTCTCTCTGGCTGTATCTCTCTGTCTCTCTGTATCTCTCTTTTGCTCTCTGTCTGTCTGGCTCTCCCTCCACCCCCCTCTCTCACTCTCTCTCTCGTTGAAATGATATCTTTATCTTGGTCTTGGAGACTGAAGAGGGCAAGAGGTACACAGGATGTACAGTGTGTGTGGTGTGTGTGTGTGTGTGTGTGTGTGTGTGTGTGTGTGTGTGTGTGTGTGTGTGTGTGTGTGTGTGTGTGTGTGTGTGTGTGTGAAAACAGTGTGTCACAAAACACATGTGACACATGGTGGCGATGGTCAATGTGTCATAGAACATGTACTCGCTTTCGCGCATCTGTGAGTACACACACACACACACACACACACACACACACACACACACACACACACACACACACACACACACACACACACTATATATATATATATATATTATATATATATATATATATATATATATATATATATATATATATATATATATATCCATAGCGTACACAGGAATGTAAAGGAAGCTGTGTGCACCTGATTGTATGAAATGTACTTAAAGCTTGTCAACCTATCCAAGCTACATATTGGAGACATTGCCGTAACATTTTTTTTTAAATTCATTTCTTTAGTTTTAAGTCAAACGGTAATCATCGACGCATAGAGTACCGTCGCATGTTACAACCAATCAAAATGCCTGTAACTTTCCACAGGCATAGAACACAATCACATGTTACAACCAGTCAAAATGCTTTTAACTTTCCAGAGCGCCATCACATGTTACAACCAATCAAAATGCTTTGAACTTTCTACAGAGAACCATCACACGTTACAACCAGTGGACATGCTTTTAACTTCCCACCGGCATAGAGTACCATCATAGGTTATGAACAATCCAAATGCTTTAAACTTTCCACCAGCACAGAGCACCATCACATGTTACAACCAATCAAAATGCTTTTAACTTTCCACAGAGTACCATCACATGTTACAACCAATCAAAAAGCTTGGCCCATTCAGGAACAATTTCTAGATGCTTTTGGCACTTCATGCCTCATTCTGGCATTGTAAACAGACCTTCAGAATTATTCTGCAATTTATGTCAACGTCATTAAATTTGATTTTAAAAAAAGTCACATTAAATTGAAAACGTTGGAAGCGAAACGCAAGGTATGGAGAACTGAATGGGGCAACGATAATTATGAGTAGAATTGAACTGTTTTTGTTTAAGACGATGACCACAAGGACGCGCCTTTTTAATTACCTATAAATCGTCTTTGACATTGACAGACAAAGGTAAGTCTGTCCCTCATTACAAACATAGAATACCAGCATCACATATATCCCGTGGGAAGTGGCAGATATTTCATTCTGTGGGAAGTGGCTGACATTTCATTCTTTGGGAATGAAAAATGTGTTTACTGTGATTCAGAATACCAAAATATGTACAATACATAGTGTGGATGCACATGAAATGGAAATCAAATGAAAGATATGTGGTATTCCTAACGTAGTTTTACTAAAAGCTGGAAGAGGTAAAAGCGTTCAAATACCTCGGCTCCACACTCACGAAAGACGGTTGCTGTTCAACAGAAATCAAGGTCAGCTTAGCTCGTGCCACATCAGCTGTAACAAAGCTCACAAAGCTGTGGAAAAGCAATCAATAAGATCAGCTTCCCTACAACACTCAAGCTATACAAAGCCCTCATCCTCAATCTTCCTGAATGGCGGTGAGAGCTGGACCTTGACGGCAGAGTTGGACAGAAGGATCCAAGCCTTTGAAATTAAGGCATACAGAAGGCTGCTCCATGTCTCCTGGACAGAGTATAGAATTAACGACTCTGCCTACAGAAGGCTGCTCCATATCTCCTGGACAGAGTACAGAACCAACGACTGCCTACAGAAGACTGCCCCATATCTCCTGGACAGAGTACAGAACCAACGACTGCCTACAGAAGACTGCCCCATATCTCCTGGACAGAGTACAGAACCAACGACTCTGTCTACAGAAGACTGCCCCATATCTCCTGGACAGAGTACAGAACCAACGACTCTGCCTACAGAAGACTGCCCCATATCTCCTGGACAGAGTACAGAACCAACGACTCTGCCTACAGAAGACTGCCCCATATCTCCTGGACAGAGTACAGAACCAACGACTCTGCCTACAGAAGACTGCCCCATATCTCCTGGACAGAGTACAGAACCAACGACTCTGCCTACAGAAGACTGCCCCATATCTCCTGGACAGAGTATAGAATTAACGACTCTGCCTACAGAAGACTGCTCCATATCTCCTGGACAGAGTACAGAACCAACGACTCTGTCTACAGACGACTGCCCCATATCTCCTGGACAGAGTACAGAACCAACGACTATGCCTACAGAAGATTGCCCCGTATCTCCTGGACAGAGTATAGAATTAACGACTCTGCCTACAGAAGACTGCCCCATATCTCCTGGACAGAGTACAGAACCAACGACTGCCTACAGAAGACTGCCCCGTATCTCCTGGACAGAGTATAGAATTAACGACTCTGCCTACAGAAGACTGCCCAATATATCCTGGACAGAGTATAGAATTAACTACTCTGCCTACGGAAGACTGCTCCATATCTCCTGGACAGAGCACAGAACCAACGACTCTATGTGAGAGCAGGTGGCCACACTGGCAGGAACACAGGAACCCCTCTCGGCTACAGTTAGGGGAGAAAAGCTGATGTGGTTTGGTCACGTGACACGACACGACTTGCTGGCAAAGACAATCATACAAGACACGCTTGAAAGATGAAGGCACAGAGGCAGGCAGAGAAAGAGCTAGTCGGAGAACGTGACAGAATGGACAAACCTCAGGCTGCCAGAACTCCTGCGAGAAGCAGAGGACAGGCCGCGATGGAGAAGAAGATTGACGGAGTCGTCCCTCATGTCCCCCCCTTCGACCATTTATGTCACGGGGATGAGAAGAAGTTTGACCAAAACAGTGGTGGACAATGGTTCAGAACTGACGACTACCGGATTTAGAACTGGGAAAAGGACAGCTCTGAATCAGTGCTCTGACCACCATTGTAGTCCAGATGAACAACAGCAAACTATGCGTGTTAGAACCACTTCAGAAAGAAGTTAGATGATTCTGGGTACTTGTTGACTACCCCACAAAAGTCAACCATCACGGTGTGATACTATTTTAAGAACTCGTACCACTTCAGAAAAAAGCTAGACGATTATACTACTATTTTAAGAATTCGTCATGGCTGATATCATGTAAAGGTCAATGACCTTTTTGATTTACAGGCTTTAACTTAGTGCTTTTATAACAAAATTTACTGATGACATAAAATGCTTTTGTGGTGAAATACAAATATCAAATACGCATATACTTTTCAAACGTAAGCATTTGAAGCATTTATTGCCTGCCTTCTCTGAATCATCCCTGGATAAAACTTTAGATAGTAATTCACTAACACGTGACACTGGGTTAATTTTAACTCAAAGTACGATTTTCATTTACCTGTAATGAGGTGTAGTTTCTTGTATCTTTGTGTTTGAGTTATTTGAATATTTTAGAATTGTTATTGTGTTACGTTTATCTTTTCTTTAAATTGTTGTTTTTTGTCTAACATTACACAACGTGAATAGACATTACACGGAAGAAAACAAAAAAAAGCACAAGACAGCTAAAAACTTTCACCACAATAATACAAAGACGCTCTGCAATATGACAACAGCAACAGTCTTGCTCACCCAGAAGCAGTTTTTTAAATGGAATTGTGTTGAAAACCTGATCGAAGAAAGAAGTCTTGCTTACCAAAACAGACGAAACTATTATCACTGAACAAGTTAAGATTCCACACAGTGTTCTGATGATGTAGAAGTGGAAACAAATATTGTAGAACGAAACGTGGTTAACCTAATCCAACTAAACCTAAGTAAAGAACGGTGGATGAGTTTAGTCAAAAGATGAAGTGATTGGAATATACTGATGAGGACATATACAGAATATTGATCAATATACTGATGAGGACATACACAGAATATTGATCAATATACTGATGAGGACATACACAGAATATTGATCAATATACTGATGAGGGCATACAGGGAATATTGATCATTGTACTGATGAGGACATACACAGAATATTGATTAATATACTGATGAGAACATACACAGAATGTTGATCAATATACTGATGAGGACATGCAAGGAATATTGATCAATATACTGATGAGGATATGCAAGGAATAGTGATGAATTTACTGATGAGGACATACACGGAATGGTTATGAATATACTGATGAGGACATACAATCAATAGTGATGAATATACTGATAAGAACATACAAGGAATAGTGATGAATATACTGAAGACATACAATCAATAGTGATGAATTTACTGATGAGGACATACAAGGAATAGTGACGAATATGCTGATGAGAACATACAAGGAATATTGATCCATATACTGACGAGAATAGGACATATAGAGAATACATATTGATGAGAACAGGACATAAGGATATGTGATGAAAATACTGATGAGAATAGGCATACAGGAATATACTGATGAATATACTGATGAAATGACTTATAGGAAATATATTGATGAATGTATTCATGAAAACAGGACAGATATGGAATACACTGATGAATATACTGATGAGAACAGGACATGTATGGAATATACTGATGAACATACTGACGAGAATAGGACATGTATGGAATGTACTGATGAACATACTGATGAAAAATAGTACATGTAGAGAATATACTGATGTACATACGGATGAGAATAGGACGTGTAGAGAATATACTGATGAACATACTGATGAGAATAGAACAAATAGGGAATATACTGATAAATATACTGATGAGAATAGGACATGTAAAGAATATGCTGATGAACATATCGATGAGAATAGGACATATGGGGAATATACTGCTGAATATACTGATGAAAACAAAATAAATGGGGACTATACTGATGAGTATACTGATGAGAATAGTTCAAATCGTCATGGACGAAGGGGGGAGAGGGGGAGGGGGTGGGGGGCGAGGGACTTGACCATAGATGGTGGTTGAGGCGGCAGAAATTCATAGAAATTATCCATGCTGAGGCCTACCGTAAGTCTGAGCCAGCATCTAACGTTAATTGATAGCTGATCAAAAGAACAACTCCAAACCAATTGTTTCACTTGTTTCGGGAGATTTTTACTTTTGAAATCATAATCAAACCTCAAATACATGACCTTCCCCTCAATTGACGTCACATGTCACGCCTTTGCTCTCACCCGTGACCCTAACTTTACACCAGCTGGTTGCCCACCCCCTCCCCAAATAGTCCCCATTCCCTTGATTTCAATCTCTCTGCCTGGAACCACCAGGCTTGTACACTGATGGCCGCATGAGAGAAAATGAGGAGATTCCACTTTCAGTTACACTAAATATTCTGAAAACAATCTAATTGCTGCCAGTCTATAAATACTCGACTCCTTAAGCAAGGCCTTGGCGAATTCATTTTTGGTGTGTAGCCACATAAAAAGAAGTCAGGATGACCAGTCACGGCAAATATCACAAGAAACATGAAATAGAGAATAGACATTTCACAGTTTATAGAGAAGCTGACATCAACACAACAGTCAGGAGGGAAGGAAGAAGGAACACGCCTCACACAGATTACTCATCCCCCTATCCCTTCATCTCTCCATCCCTCTATCCCTCCATCCATCTCTCCATCCTCTATACCTCCATCCCTCCATCTCTTCATCTCTCCATCCATCCATCCCTATCCATCCATCCCTCTATCCCTCCATCTCTCCACCTCTCTATCCCTCCACTTCCCCATCACTCCATCTCTCTATCCCTCCACCTCTCCATCCCTCCATCTCTCCATCCATCCATCTCTCCATTCCTCCACTTCTCCATCTCTCCATCCCTCCGCCTTTTCATCTCTCCATCCCTCCATTTCTTCATCCCTCAGTTCTCCCATCCCTCCATCCTTGCATCCCTCCATCCCTCTATTCCTTCATCTCTTCATCCCTGCATCCCTTCATCCCTCCGTTCCTTCCTCTATCCATGCCTCCATCTCTCTTTCCCTCCATCTCTCCATCTCTCCATCCCTCCATCATTCCTCTTCAGGAGCACGTTAGCATGCAGCAGGGATGATTCACCGCAGGCGTTATCTCCCCTCCCCTCGCATCCTATTATCGACACTTCCGCTTTATCCACGTGTTCACGAATCTTTCTATTGCTTGGTAGCCTCCCCATCCCCTCTACCCCCCCTCCTCTATACCCTCTCTCTCCAAAACGGTGTTCAGCTACTGTGCTTTATCAAAGTTAGAAGCTGAGACACGAATAGGAAACAGATTTAAAGAAGAAGAAGAAGAAGAAGAAGAAGAAGAAGAAGAAGAAGGTGGAGGAGGAGGAGGAGGAGGAGGAGGAGGAGGAGAAGACGAAGAGAAAGTTGACGTTGGAGAGAAGAAGAAGAAGAAGAAGAAGAAGAAGAAGAAGAAGAAGAAGAAGAAGAAGAAGAAAGAAGGAGGAGGAGGAGGAGGAGGAGGAGGAGGAGGAGGAGGAGGAGGAGGAGGAGGAGGAGGAGGAGGAGGAGGAAGCTGAGACACGAACAGGGAACAGATTTGTATTGGAAGAGAGAAGAAGAAGAAGAAGAAGAAGAAGAAGAAGAAAGAAGAAGAAGAAGAAGAAGAAGAAGAAGAAGTAAAAGTAGAAGTAGAAGAAGAAGAAGAAGAAGAAGAAGAAAGAAGAAGAAGAAGAAGGAGAAGAAGAAGGAGAAGAAGGAGAAGAAGAAGAAGAAGAAGAAGAAGAAGAAGAAGAAGAAGAAGAAGAAGGAGAAGGAGAAGAAGAAGAAGAAGAAGAAGAAGAAGAAGAAGAAGAAAGTGACGCTGCAGAGAAGAAAAAGAAGAAGAAGGAGAAGAAGAAGAAGAAGAAGAAGAAGAAGAAGAAGAAGAAGAAGAAGAAGAAGAAGAAGAAGAAGAAGAAAGTGACGCTGCAGAGAAGAAAAAGAAGAAGAAAAAGAAGAAGAAGGAGAAGAAAAGAAGAAGAAGAAGAAGAAGAAGAAGAAGAAGAAGAAGAAAGAAGAAGAAGAAGAAGAAGAAACCGATAAAAACTGACCACTTTCAAAGAGTGATGATACAATCCAGACCAGCTGCTGGCAGCCTCAAACAATGTTCCACCTGTGCTATGTTCCTGCTGCCATTGTAGTAGTGGTGGTAGTTGAGAAATATATAGTATGTCAGAATAAAGTCTTTTGCGGACACACAATTTCGACAGATAGATTTCGCCTTTGACATTCATAAAAAGAAGCTTTTAGATTCCGAAAACTATGTGTGGAGTGATTACCATTTTTTTTGCACCACAGATTGTTGGATAAAGTAGTTATGCCATAAACCACGCGTGATGGTCTGACGGAGAAGGAGGGGGGGGGGGGGGGGGGGGGGGGGGGGGGGGGGGGGCGTAACTCATAAACTCTTCGCAGAGTTGACAGATGGGAGTTAGTCAAAGGGCTGGGGTATAATATCAGGGATGGAAACGTGAGGAGGAGTGGTAGACTGGCAGACGTGTGTTTTTAATTATCATCTTTACTTTTTTTTTAAAAAGAAGAAAAAAGACAACATTGTTAACAGGGAATAAATATTTAGAAACAAACAAAAACTGCATCTTTATACAAACAAATGAAAAGAAAAAATAAACATTCTAACAGAGAATCAATATTTGACTTGACCTGGGGGAACTGATTGCCACAGAAACTTGTCCGGAGTCCCTCTTCGGCCACTGGAATGTTGCACTGCCGGAATTGCTGTAGAGACTGCCCGACCGTTTCAGCTCACCTGGCTTATACAGAGCGCAGGTGAGTAGCAGTCAGGTAAACTAACCAACCGGTTTTCCGGTGAACATGTTCCGGCAAACGCGGTTTTAAAAATTTGAACTTCTAAGGTCTTCTTCAGGCAAGATAAACGACATTCAGGACAATGAAAACGAACAACGAGCAATCACTTATCTTCTCATGTTCGATGAAAGGTGCTCGTTCTTCGTTTTCACTAAGAATCATATTGATGATGATGATGATGATGATGATGATGATGATGATGATGATGATGATGATTATG
>CM031606.1:674261-696761 GCA_018398815.1 Conus ventricosus
TGAAACAGATTTGGGAAGGGGGGGGGGGGGGGGCAGAACTGTGACACATGTATCGTTTTAAAACCAGGACCAAGTAGCTCATTAAGCAAATGGCGTCTATATCCAATGGCTGTAGAAACAAAATGGTTTGTTTCACAATCGGCACCTGTAGCAAATGGCTTCCATATCAAATGGGCCTAGAGTCAACTGGTTTGTATCACAAACGGCTCCTGTAGCAAATGGTTTCTATATTAAATGGCTCAAGAATCAAATGTGATTAAACATGATTAAACACAGTCTTTTACCTTTTCACACAGGAAAGTTTTGCCGAAGCGAAGCTTTCGGCCTCCATCCAGAGGCCTTCGTCAGCGCCGAATGTCTCGCTGAGTGAGTTGTGTTCGGTGCCTGCGATCTCGAGATGAACTCGAGTCACGCGACCGAACAAGGGAAGAATCAAATGGTTTTGAACCAAAAACTGCTCATGTTGCAAATGGCTTCAATATCAAATGGCTCTAAAATCAAATGGTTTGTATCACAACCGGCTTCTATAGCAAATTGTTTCTATATCAAATGGCTCTAGAATCAGATGGTTTGTATCACAAACGGCTTTTGTAGTAAATGGCTTCTATATCAAATGGATCCAGAATCGAACGGCTTGTATAGCAAAGGGCGTATGTAGCAAACTGCTTATATATTAAGCGGCTCAAGAATCAAACGGTTTGTATAACAAACGGGTCATGTTGCAAACGGCTTATGTTGTAAAAGGTTCAAGAATCAAACGGGTTGCACAACAAACGGCTCGTGTGGCATCATGCTCAGAAAGCGTCTGGAACAGATGGAGAGACAGAAAAAAGAGGAAAGGACAAGCAAAAAACAACAAAAAACTATGAATGAATTTAACATCCTGTCATAAGTTGGCAATCGAAAACGTCGACAGAAAAGGGTCGGCTTGTTCATCATGTTATTCTTTACAGTGTCAGTTTTGGCCTTGTAACATCAGCTTAGCCTTGTTATTCTATTACATTTGTCAGTTTGGAATTGTACATCAACATGTTATTCCTTTACCTTGTCTGTATTGGCCATGTACATCAGCATGTTATTCTTTACATGTCAGTATTGGCATGTACATCAACATTTATTCTTTACATTGTCAGTATGGTAGTGTACTCAGCGTGTTATTCTTTACTTTGAAGTCAATAATTGGCATGTACATCAGCATGTTATTCTTTTACATTGTCAGTGTTTTACTTTCCTTCTTACCCTCATCCATCATCCTACCCGCTCCTCACTTCCTTGCATGTGTTTCCTTTTCCATCCTGTTACTTTCTGTCCTTTCTTTCTGTCCCCTTACTTTCTTCGCCGCCAGTTATCAAAACAATTCAAGTTCCGACATTCAAATCCACATGGGCTTGGTGTTTTTTTTTGGATCGTTCATGCTTAGTGAATGGATTTGTACTATGGTCTGGAATCCACAGAGAGGGCAGAAATGGATTATGAAATGGATATTAGTGTGTCAGAGCAAAACTCCACATCTCTATTTAATCATAATCCAGTGAGGGTATTATTTATCAATGTATAAATCGGGAATGAATTCTCTGACTCTTCGCTGACCTCTTGGACATTAATTTGAACCTCGGTTTCGGGTTTCCTTAAACATTACATCACACAATCGTAACTGTGGTGGTGTGTATATAGTGAGAACATACAGGAAGAAAAGGGAAATGAATAGATAAGAATAATAGTTTTCTCGAAACAGCGTTTTTTTAATGACAAAAACGATGTTCAATTAGATGACCTGCAGGAAATTAATGGTATTGTGTTTACAACTCCAAACCCACAGCCCTTGACTTATCCCCTCATATCACCCCAACCCACACCAATTTTTTTTTCTCCTGATCTCAATCCTTGAGAAAAGAAATTCATTGAAATCATTTACATTTTAGTAGTCTCTTTGGGTTTTTCTCGGTCTAACTTTTATTTTATTTAAAACTCTATTACAGATCTATCGTACACTTAAGAGCTACCGTTTGTCAGAGCCTCTTTCACTCCACAAGTTTTCTGCACTGGAACTCCAGTGTCAGTCCTCTCCTCCACTCTGACCCAAATGTAAAACTACACTCGCAGCAGAGTGACTCATCAATCTTCAGCTCAGTCTGCTGGGAGCTAATTCAAGGTTTAACAGGAAAGAAAGTACCGTCACTACATGCCCTGGGTCTGGCTACACAGGAAAATCAGGATCCAAGCTTTGGTTGGCTTTTCTTAGCTTTCCGGTGTTTGTTTCGATAAGCATTACCCCCCTCTACCCTTATAACCCCCCACCCCCCCCCCTCTTCAGGTTCATCCTACGAGGTTGTTTTGTTTTGTTTTGTTCTTTTGTTTAGATACTGAAATGCTACCGTTAAGTAGCCCTCACTCTTTGTATATCAATGTGAATGAATAAAGAAGAAGTAGAAGAAGGATGACGACGAAGTAGGGAGTAGAAGAAGAAAGAAGAAGAAAAAGCGAAGAAGAGAAGAAGAAGTGAAGAAGAAGAAGAAGATGAAGAAGAGAAGAAGAAGAGATATGCGCGCCCATGGGGATGGGGGAGGGTAGGGTTCGGACGGGGAGAAATCATGTGAATAATCCGTTGTCGATTGTGAGATCATAAAACACACAAAACTGTATTTTTGTTATATTGTTGATGCTTTCTGAGCGAGGAGTTGATGATGAAATAAAACAGTATATCTAGTTCAAAACATGTTCTGTATTTGGCACCGGCCTGAGAGGTGAAGAATAGCAGCAGGTTCACACAGACTAGGAGCATCTATCATCAGTTTTCTGAAGATGGAAAGCAACCGGAGGCCAGAGGAAAGAGATGGGGACACATCACGTAGCAGTTCATCCATCCATTCCTCTATCATCCCTCTCTCTATCCATCAGCCCCCCCCCCCCCCCCCCCATCACCCCACCCCCTGCTTGCTGCAGGATGATTCAGAGATTGTGGCTTCTTGCAGTGTATCTCCGTTCCCTGTTGTTATCTACGCCTCCCGCTTCCCCGTGTATACACCGGCCTCTATTCCTCCCATTCCCGTGTATACACGGCATCTATTCCTCCATTTTTCCCCCGGTGTATACACCGGCCTCTATTCTCCCATTCCCACGTGTTGTATACTCCGGCCTCTATCCTCCATCCCCCCGTGTATAAACCGGGCATCTATTCCTACCATCCCCCCGTTCGTGTATACACGGCCCTCTAACCTTCCCATTCCCCCGTGTATACACCGGCCTCTATTCCTCCCATTCCCCGTGTAACACCAGGCCTCTATTCCTCATCCGTGTATACACGGAATCTATTCCTCCCTTCCCCAGTGTATACACACGGCCTCTTATTCCTCTCATTCCCCCCGTGTATACACCGGGCATCTATTCCTCCTTCCCCCGTGTATCACCGGCTCTATTCCTCTTTCCCCACGTTTATACACCGGCATCTTTTCCTCCCATTCCCTCGGGTATACACCGGCCTCTATTCTCCATTTCCCCGTGTATACACCGGACTTCTATTCCTCCATTCCCACGTGTATATCACCGGCCCTTATTCCTCCCATCCCCCCGTGTATACACCGGGCAATCCTATTACGCGTTCCCCGTGTATACACGGCTCTATTCCTCCCGTTCCCCCCGTGTATTCAACGGCCTCTTACTCCATTCCCACGTGTATTCACCGGCATCGCTTCTCCCGTTTCCCGTGTATTCACCGGCCTTATTCCTCCCATCACCGTGTATAACACCGGCTCTATTCCTCCCGTTCCCCCCGTGTATTCACGGCCTCTAATCCTCCCGTTCCCCGTGTATTCACCGGCCTCTCTTCCCCCGTTCCCCCGTGTATACTAAGGCCTCTATTCCTCCAATTCCCCCGTGTTAACCGGCCCTCTTTTCCTCCCGTTCCCCGTGTTTACATCGGGCCTCTTTTCATCCATCCCCCTGTGTATACACCGGCCTGATTCCTCCATTACCCCCGTGTGTATACACCGGCTATAATTCCTCCCATTCCCCAGTGTATACAACCGGCTTCTTTTCCTACCGTGCCCCCGTGTTTACACCGGCTTCTTATTCCTTACGTTCCCGTGTATACAACGGCCTCTTTTCGTGGCAAACCCTCCTCTCTTCCACCATTATTACCGTCATCTCTCTCTCTCTCTCCCTCTCTTCTCCTCTTCTCTCTCTCTCTCTCTCTAGTCTCTCTCTCTCTCTCTCTCGCACACACACACACACCACACTCACACACACACACCTGTCCTGTTTTCTGTCTCTGTCTCTTCTACTCTCTGTCTCGGTCTCTCTCTGTCTCGCTGTCTCTCTGTCTCTCTGTCTCATCTGTCTCTGTGTCTCTTCACGCTCTGTCTCGGTCTCTCTCTCTATCTTCTCTCTCTCTCTCTCTCTCTCTGTCTCTCTCTCTTCTATCTCTCTCTCTCTCTCTCTCTCTCTCCAAACCACACACACACACACACACTAACTCACACACACCTCACCACACACACAACACACATACACTCACACACACACTCTACTCCCTTCATCACTCGATGGTTTATGAAAAATATTCATGAAAAGTTATGTAACGTCGATCAAAAACATTTATCGTAGACGAAGTTTCGTTCTTGATCTGTAGATGGAAACTGGTTTGTTTTAAAACAAAGCTTTGTCAAAAATATACAGTGTATATGTGGTCATAACAGATTCAACTGATCTCATTCGTTCGTGCAACTTAATGATTAACCATTCATTCCAATATACGTCCTGTAATGCCTATTCAAATGGTTTTCCTTGTCAGCAAGTGAAACATATTTTTTTCTTTTCACACTTGGCCTAAAAGTTCATTGGCAATACTTATAAATAGTCGCAGTCAGTAGTGAGATGAGACAGAAGAGTTAAATGTTTTCTTTTTTTTTTCTTGATCTTTGATGAAGTGGGTTTTTCTATTTTTGTGTTATACTTGTAGATAAAGTTTTTTTTTTTTTTTTTATTCGTTGTGTTACTCCTCCGCACACCCCCATCCCCCCCCCCCCCCCCCCCCCCCCCCCCCACCCCGCCCGCCCCCCGCCCCGATTTTTTTTTCCTTCTAATATCACGTAATGTGAAAGACCGTAAGACAAAACCAACTACAAATAAAACCCCCAACTCCCCAGTCTCTCTTCTCTCTCTCGCTCTCTCTCTCTCTTCTCTCTCTCTCTCTCTCTCTCTCTCTCTTTATCCCCCCCACTCTCTCTTCTCTCTGCTTCAGTCTGTCTCTCTGTCTGTCTGTCGCCTGTCTTGTCTGTCTGTCTGTCTGTCTGTTTCTGTCTCTCTTTCTCATCAGTCTCTCTCTCTCTCTCTCTGTCTCTCTCTGTCTCTGTCTGTTGTCTGTCTGTCTGTCTGTCTCTCTCTCTATCTCTCTCTCATCTCTCTCTCTCTCTCTCTCTCTCTTCTCTCTCTCTCTCTCATTCCGTGTCTTATTTGACTTACCGTAGGTGCACACTGAAACAGTTATTGTGGAATTACATTTGGACAGAGTTAGAGAGAGAGAGAGGAGTGTGAGTGTGAGAGAGGAGGATGGATGTGGGGGGGAGAGAGAGTGGAGAGGAGGTGAGAGAGAGAGAGAGAGAGAGAGCAAAACAAACAAAACAAACAGAGAGGCCACATACATACACATAACACGCTTAAATCCACCTGAAGGTAAGTACACATGGAAGAGTATCGTGTATTAAACAAAAACGAACACAAACTAAGGGGGGGGGGGGTGGGGGTTTCTAACCAGTCCTCTGCATAATCTGTTTTGGTCTTGTCCGTTTTCTTCTACGACTCATCTGCCTTTTTCCATTGTGTGTGGAAGGGAGTCAGATTCATTGATTGGATGAATAGCACTGAAACTGCTCATAAATTATATCTCAGTTAGGTATCATTCACACACACACACCACCACACACACACTCAACCTCACACAAAAACACACCACACACAACACATACACACCCAATCACACAACACAACACACAACAACACAACACACACACACACACCACTCACACACCAACACACACAAACACAATCTCACACGCAACACTCACACACACACACACTCAAACACACAACACACACACACCACACACACACACACAATCACACACACACACAAACACAATCACACACACACAATCACACACTTACCCTCAGTATAAATCTCACACAGGTTCGTTTCTTGCTTGGAAACACTGGAAACCTCTGGTTAAATATGGACAAGAAATCCTGATAGTTTGGTGTCATTGTTTGGGAAACTCTGGGATTCTCTGGTAATATGGCCAAGGAACCGGAAGTTGGTGACATTGCTTGGAAACACTGGGAAACTCCTTTAAATATGGCATGAACCGGAAGTTTGGTGACATTGTTTGGAAAACACTGGAAACTCTGGTATTAAAATATGGCTCAAGAACCCGGAAGTTTGGTGACATTGTTTGGAAACACCCGGAAAATCTGGTAAATATGGCCCAAGAACCCATAGGACCGAAGTTTCGGTGCCATCCTCACCTCCTGTTTTGGAAAACAAGGAAAACCTGGTAAATATGGCCAAGAACCCGGGAGTTTGGTGACATTGTTTGGAAAAAAATCAATGGTGAAACTATGGTAATATGGCCAAGAACCCGGAAGTTTGGTGACATTGTGTGGAACACTGGATACTCTGGTAAAATATTGGCCAAGAACCCGGAAGTTTGGTGGACCATTGTTTGGAAAACACGGGAAACTCTGGTAAATATGGCAGAACCGGAAAAGGTCTTGGTGACATTGTTTGGAAAACACTGAAAACTCTTGGTAAATATTTGGCCAAGAACACGAAGTTTGGTGACATGTTTGGAATCTGGAAACTCTGGTAAATATGGCCAAGCCCCCTCGGAATTAAGTTTGGTGACATTGTTGGAAACACTGGAAATTTCTGGGTGGGTAAAGGTGATGGCTCCAAAATGGAAGCCTCGTTAAGTTTGATGACGATTGTTTGGAAACTCTGGAAACTCTGGTAAATATGGCCCTAAGAATCCGGAGGAAAGTTTGGTGACATTGTTGGAAACTCTGGAAACTCTGGTAATATGGTCAAGAACCGGTAGATGTGGTGTCATTGTTTTGGGAAACTCTGGAAACTCTGGTAAATATGGCAAGAACCCGAAGTTTGGGAATTACGGTCCGTTACAATGGCTGTTGCACCAATAGGAAGATTGATTGTGCCGCATATGATGAGTTAACCAGTTCCACAGTCCGTCTGTTTTTGATGAGCAGTCTGAAAGGTCGGCGAAGGAAAGAGAGATGGCTGCTAACATGAAGGAAAGGTGTGCTGGCTGCTAAACTGTACATCCACACATTTCAAGGAGATGTTATTGTAGAAGAAGTCTGGGATAGACGGTAACGGGGTGATGGAGAGAGGAGGGAACATTGGCAGCGATTAACTTTTTTCTTTGCGACAATAATGAAAACAAAGTCCAGAATTAGTTTTTAAGTGAAAAGTCATCCAAGTTGAGTGATCGTATGTCTTATCATTGAACAGAAAAGAATTAATCCGATGTGCTCGCATGCACAAAAACACGCATACACAGAGAGAGAGAGAGAGAAGAGAGAAGAGAGAGAGAGAAGAGAGAGAGAGAGATGTGAGAGGGAGACTGGAATGAGAAGAGCGAGTAAAGGAGAGAGAGAGAGAGAGTGAGAGTAGAGAGAGATTATTAAAAGCATCTCCCAATGGCCAAAGAATTCAATTTCATCAGGAGTGTGTGTGTGTGTGTTGTGTGTGTGTGTGCCCCCCTTCTGTGTGTGTGTGTGTGTGTGTGTGTGTGTGTGGGTGTGTGGGTTGTTGTAGTGGTGTCTTCAATTTAAGTCCTTTCAACATAAAGTGATATTAGACGAAAGGGAAAGGATTTGGAGAGGGGGGAGCATTGAGGAGGGGTGGGTGGGTCTTCTTTAATCATATACAAAAAGAAAAGTAAAAAAGCATTTTACAATCTTTGCAATAAAATAAAAATAAAAATAAAAAAAAAGGTTTGGGAAAGCCAACTTTTTAAATAACATTTTTGAATTCATAACACTAACTATAAAAATTTGTCCCATGGACTGCGTAGTATACACTTCGCAAAATCAAAACAACAAAACTAAAATTCTCAAGAATACTTGTCAAGAGAACTTTCAGATATAGCCGGTAAAATAGGTCTCAATCTCTGGCATTCCAGAAGAATGTGTTGGTTTGAAATTTGTTCACCGCACAGACATTTAACATTCTTGCTGAATTTTGTTTGAAGGCATTAAGCTCTTATCCTATAAGAGAGCGAAGTAAATGTGATCTAAATTTGAAACTGTCTGCTATTATTCTACAGCTTATGTTGTTGTTAAAACTAACCGAAATTCTGTAAGAGACAGAGAAGAAATTTATACGTCCTATGGGAGATTTTGGAAACTTTGTTCACGGATGCTTGCTCTAGTAAATGATACCCTTCTGTACGGATAATGGATGTATTTATTTCTATGGATATCCCTGTCTTGCCTTGCACCTTTTTTTGCGGCTCTATCTGCACAATCGTTAGAATATAATCCAACGTGTGAAGGGAAACCAGCAAAAGGTGATATTGGTTCCCTTTTCTAAACTTATATGTTAATCATTTGATGATTTCTTTGATAAGTTTGGATTTTGTCTTCGTAATCTAATGAACGTAATGCATTCAGTACGGATAGAATCGAACGCAGAATAAATTTGAAAAATGTTAACGGACAAGAATCAATATGTAATTAAGAGCCATAACAGTATAGCTACGAGTTCGGCGGTAAATATTGATCGATTTTTACTATGAAGTATGACTTTTCTTTTTTTAATGCTGCGTATACAAAACCTGAACCAGCACGGTGATCATCTAAGAGTGAGCCATCTAGTGTATACCTTTAATTGATTTGGTTATTTTATTCTCTAGGTAAAATGGGACTTAATTTTGCATAATATTTGGTTTCTCATTCTTTTTCAAATCAGTGTATTTGATATCAAAATGTGGTTTTTTCATACTCCCAGTTAGGGTAAGGAGAATACTACATTTGCTGTGCATTTACACTGTGGATTTATTTCCGATCTTTAAGTAAGTCTAGATACATATGAGACCAACAATTGGGCTTTTATGAAGATATCTGTCTGGCCCGTTTAGGATCAATTTAGTTTGTCTTTTATTTGTACTTCTTTCCGAGACAAGTTGTAGGTGTTGACGGTCCGAAGAACGTACTTTGCACATGCAAGATTTCGATATTCATCAAAAGGCAATTATCCAATTTCTTTATAAGTTCCGATGGTTGATGCGTGAAAGGGTACCCCAAGGCAAGCCTGTTTCCTTTGCAGTCGATACTAAGGTTTTAAGTAAATAATTTGGTAGCTCTAAAAATATTCTTGTCCATAGGATAATTTTGATCGAATTAATGTTGTGCTAAGATGGTTTCAAAATATTGCTGTCTGTTCCCCAGTATTGTTATACTTATTACTTTTTAAAAAATTTAAGCATTTCTTGCTTTAGTCCCATATATGGTTGATATGAGCGTTCCACGTTAGCTTTGTTAGTAAGAAACAAACCCAAAATTTTACCGAATCTTGTATGAATTGTTTTCGTTTTCAATTTTAAACATTAGGTGGTAGCTCGCAGGATTATCTACAATTATTGAAAAGCATCATATGAGTTCTTTCCGAAGATAAGTGCAAGATCCTTTGTGGACAATTTAATGTTTATTTTATCAAGTTCCCTTTGATTTATAGCTTCTTGATAATAGTTTAATGACCCTTTTAGCATGTATTTCTTGTCATTATATCTTCATCCATTTACTGATTCATCTGATATTGTAATATCTAATACATCTGTGTTGACAAATGTGATGCGGCAATTCGTTCATCAAGATATTAAAGACAGAGGTTGCAATTACGGAAACCTTGTGGGCAAGGCCATGTGAAGAGATCTAAAATTTGAAATATGAATTCCTACTCTATTGTATACTTTCTTTTACTCAAATGCATTAATGAAAAATGGTATAGATGACCCGTTATAACCACTGGCTGTTTAAGTTTTTTAAAGAAGCTTGGCATTGCCAGATTGGTCATAGGCTTTCTTGATATCAAAGAAGTCTGCAATAACGTTTTTTCTTCTCGCAAACTGTTGTTTTATGTTTGTTGTACGTTTCACCAAATTATCGATTGCAGACCTGCCCTTTTCCGGAAACCTGCTTGGTTATGGGAATGATTTTATTTACTCACAATAATGAACCCAATCTTCTTAAAATAATCCTCTCAGAAGTTTACATGTTATGGGAGGTTAGTGGCAATTGGCCTGTTAATAATACGTTTGTCCATGGAAGTTTTCCCTGTTTAGATTAGGAAACGATGACAGACTGTTTCCAGTGTTCTGGCATAACAACCTCAACCCAACATCTGAAACAATTTTTGCAACAATAAAACTAAAGTTATCTGGCAAGTGTTTAAGCAATATCATTAGATAACTATATCTAATCCTACAATGATTTCTTATTGGGAAGTGATATTAGTGCATTCTTTGACGTCATCAAAAGTAATTGGAGCATTGAAGAAGTGACAGTTGTCACTAACTGGATCTTTGATTCATCATTTTTTCCTTCTTCTTCTGTTCCATATGTTTTTATTTTTATGGGCCAGACTTCTAGGACGCATAGAGTCTGAATACATATCTGAATAATTCTGCCTTTTCTGAGTTTGACGGAAATTTCTTTGTTCTTCAGTCTTATAGGACAAGTTGGCAAAATTTAACCTTTTTTCTTTCATGGAAACTTTTTCCAAAACTTTTTGGAGATCTGATGGTTTTGAATTTCATTTTGTACAGAAAGAGGACAGTATTGCCTTTTCGCCTGACGCTTCTTACCATATTGCTAGATGGATTTGCTTTTCTTTTAGCAATTAATTCTTGGTGATTTGTTCTTTTAGAAATTTCTTAAATTCATTGATTTCTTCCTTATTTGACGGCTGCATAACAGGGCTGGTGTTACACCAGATTTTTCCTGAATGTATTTGTTTTCGATTTGACTTGGATGGAACGTTGGAATTGCTACATCAGCAGCTTCTATGAATGGCCACATGTAAAGTATGATTATAATTGGTCTATGTTATCAGTATCAACACTTTCAGTATGACTAGCATCCAGACTATTTTTGGAATTTCTCCCAGTCAGCAAAGTTTATAATTTTATTTTGGAATTTTGTCTACGTGAGATTCATTAATGACTCTGTCATTTCATTAATTGTTTATAATAATGGGGAAGATGATCGCTTACCAAAAGTATCATTTAAGGGGTTCCCAGCTACATTCTGGGGTAGCAAAAGGAGTTACCAAGTTAAATCAATTGCTGACTGCCCGTGTGTTGAGATGTCGGAATTCTAGTGATGCGGCCTTCGTCTTATGGCTTATATAAACAAGAATCAAACGATATTTTCAACAAAGCGGTTAACTTAGTAACTGATGCACAATCTTTATCCAGAATGGGGAAAGGAGCGTTAAATCCCCTGCTATCAGCCACGTTTCTTTATTCTTGTCGAAGAGTTTGTAACCTTCTGTGTTATTCATTGGTCCTTTAGGTGGTAGTAAGCAGAAATTAAGTGTTATTGTATGATTTTCATTAACATTTTACTTGAGCTGCCACACAATGAAAACCGTGTGTATGATTTGGTGCGGGGGAGGGGTACTATTGTAATCTATCCTTCATTTAAGAGATATATAGCCGCACTGATTTTAGAAGTATCTCAACTTGCTTCATACACAGGGGGATAATAATAACCTGGTAGTTTGGGCAGTTTGTTCTTTTTCTCGTTGATCGAATTGTAAAATAAGTGCTTGGTACATGTTATTCGCCAGATGTTGAATGAGATATGGGGGTGGAAGTTTGTGGAACACAGATCTAACTTTCCATTGCCATTTACTTTTCTAGATGACATCATGAAAACTAGGCAGGGGTGCGAAAGCAAGCTAAATACAATTGCTTTCTGACTTAAAAATGACGAACAAAACAGGATGGGTGGAAATAGTTAAGGGGGAGGAATGAATTCACTGTCAAAATTAATGTGGACTTGTAGCCCATTTAGATAAAACACATACACTTTGAAAATGTTGGATAACGGAAAGAACAAGAAGAAAAAGTATCGCTTATGGGTGGGAGGGAGGAAACAGAGTTCATAACTAAAAATTTCCTCAAAAACTGCACTAAATGCTCTCAGTTGTTGATTTAGGGGGGGAACCAATTGGGCAAAGCGAATCAAACATGTTTGTCACACTGTCACTTTTGCATACCCGCATTCATGACAGCTTTTACTCCTTACGCACACGCATCTTTCCAAATCAACCAAAAGGCGCACTACCGAATGTTTTTCTTCTCCCCTCTCCTTCAGGGATAACAATTTACTAAACAGCAACCACTTGTAAACAGAGTGTACAACGGGATCTCTCTCACACTGAGAGACAAATAATTTGCACACATGTATCTCTCCTCACACCGAGAGACAAATCCAATCTTCACACATGTATTCTACCTCACACCGGAGGACAAATCAATCTTCCACATGTAATCTCTCCCTCATCTCCGAGAGATAAAATTACATAGTTCAGCTTCTATAAAGCTTATGGCTTCACATTCCGTTAATCCAAATAAATCCGAACCAGGTGAATTCATAAACTCCCGTAATCATGAAGGTCCTGCCTTGCTTAAGAATTAAGCTCCCCTGCTTTCTCAATTCCCTGTCTCTTGTGACAATATACTGACCCTCGAATTCTCTGTCCTGGAAGATTATACGAGTTCGACTTCTCCCCCCTTTCTGGAGTTCTTTGTCTCTTGAAGGAACGTCGAGCTTCAAACTCCTCTACCTGGAGTTTGTTGCGGTTACTGTGGGGCTGTACTCCAGTGTGTTCCTCCCACCATGGCCCATCTTCAACACCTCAGGGTGTTTGAATTGGTGAGGGCGAAGGGTTTAATAAGGGTGAAGGGTGAAGGGCTGAAACACGAATAAGTTCGAGTAAGTAACCTGCTTCTCATTTTCAACATATGAATTCTTTCTTTCTTTTTCTTTAAGTTATCCCCTGTTGCTTTCCCCCACTATCTATCACTCACCTGGTTAAATGATGGTCAGCTCAAGAGAGACCACCGTCTTGAACCCCAAGGGGGTTCGAGTCTCTAGGCCATCTGCTGGGTTAAACTGGACGCTTCCCCCTTCTCCTAGTGAGGGCATACTCAGTGTTCAAAAATCATGGACCAGCACTTACGTTACAGCCCTTGTTAAACTATCACTCAGTGGTTCAACTTTCACCCAATGACCACATTCGTTTCTTGATTGAGTCATACTCACATATTATATTTGGGGGACGGCCCGCTACACTAGTCATGCCATATGGAATATTCTTCCTTTAATTGGGCACGGGGGGGAAATGATTCATATCAACAAAACTACATGTGATGGAGCGTCACTTGCCTTGATGTGAGGCTACGTCACATGACACCCCCCATCCTGGGCATGAAAAAATTTTCACCAAGTAAATTTTTTAAAGGAATATACAACTTCTTTAAACACATCTTCAGCCTGATCTCAATATTGTTTAAAACCTTCGCACTTGATTCACCAAATTAATAATCAACGTTATAGAATCAATCACCATGATCCACCATAAATAGCTTGTTTCAAAACTTTCAATCTTTCTTTAAAAAAACTTCATATGATCACTCCTATTCCAAAAGATACATTTCACAAATTACATGGATAGAATAATTGGGATATCAACAATTCCAAAGCACAAATTGGGTTCAGACATTAAAGATGTGAAGCACATTTTCCCTTGATTTTGTCTCACATCATATGTTTCAAAACCATCATGAAATGAGATTATTTCTAAGTGTAACGTTTCTCAATAGACATGTAAAACAAATATAAACATAGTTTAAACTTAGTTTCGTCTTTCCTCATGTAGTGTTATTGTCATTGAAAAGTCACCGGGCTTGCCATTGTTGACAGTGACAAATGAAAACAATTGGTTTGTCTCATTGACAATCAAATACATGTGTATATACATTTCTTAAACGAGTTATTTGCTCATCACACATACATATTAATTCATCGTCACAGCATGTTTAGACTATATAGTACTTGATTTTTCCATTGTTTACAAAGAATTAAATATGTTTACATCACATCAAGTAGTTGTTTGGCTATTGCAAAACATATAGTCACTTCAATAAGCAAATTAGCATAAATACCCTTGATTAAATCGTTCAGTAGCATACAATGCACCGTCAAAAGTGATCACATCCGTAATTCTTTAAGAAAGGACAAAAAACAGGAATAGTCTTTCCCTTGAAGACAGTTACTTGTGTCCATGAATTTTCACGCACGTTGACAACAAAATCTGCCATGACATGTTGTGGTCAGGCACTGGTTTCAACAGTAAATTGGATTTCCTGCAATTAAGTATACTTTCACAAAATAGTTTCCTTTCTGAGAGCTGAACAGAAGTTCTTCAATGTCTGGGTTGGGATCGGCAGCGAACACAGTGATCTTATTCATCTTTTCTGTAATCGATGCAGATTAAACGCACCGATCCATTCAGGTTTGTCCACCCATTAAAATCTGGTGAGCTGTACGGAGATTGTAGAAGGTTCTATCACCTTTAAAGCATCATTACATTGATTTCTCTCTCAACCACCGCTGTTTTTTGCAATGGGAGGGGGTTGGTCTGGTTCGCCACTGGTTTTTCACAAGTTATCTGATACTATGGGGTCAATACCAGTTACTGTACCTGGGGTATCTGTCAACACATCCTCTGAAAGTTCTTTCAAAATTTCTTGTGTGTCTGTTTGCCTTGAAGACAAAATCATTCGACAAATTCACATCATCATAGGTTTCACCTTTAACAGGACAGAATGGAAGGGGTACAACATCATTGCACTGGTAGATGTTAACACTCCTTCATTGCTGTTTTCATTACCTTTGATCTGTCCTGTACGTTACCTATTGGGTTCAAATTCATCACTGATAATGTTTTCATGTTGACATCAGTTTCTGCACAGGACATATCCACTCATCTGACTGGTTGATGGCAACATTTGTACGTTTAAACTTATCTTCTGCACAACAAGTTCACATGAATACCTTCTCAGTGTTTGCCATTTTGATCTTATAATTTACTGCAGAAAGTTTTTCGACCACTTGAAAAGGACCCTCACATAACACGAAGCTTGTTATGTGCATCTGTTAGTAGCACAAGGCTTTATCTCCAAAACGTGAGGAACGTTGCTGTGCTTTTCTGTCTGCAATAGACTTGTACACATCTGTTTCCTAATCAGCTGACTGTTGAGCAAGCTCACGCATCCTTCAAAACGATTTATTGAAAGTGTTTCTTAACGTTTTGGTAAACAGTTTTACTGTCAGTAGGTCCGTCCTTACGTCCATTGTGTCATCAATAGATCCAAAGGACCCTTGGTGAGTGTTCCAAAAGAAGATTCAAATGGAGTGATTACACTGCGTTTCGTTCGGCATTTCCCTGGTATGCAAAAAGCAAAAGCCGGTATGAAACGATCCCCCCCCCCCCCATTTTTTTTCCCCCTGGGGCTCTTGCCTTGCAACTTTCTCAACATGACTTCAACGTTCATTGAAAACGTTTCAACCATGCAATTCGATTGGGGATGATATGGCGTGGTTGAAATGGGTAGAGATTGACAACAGTCTGTATTTTCTCTCATGAGATCAGGAAAATGAATTGCGTTCCACAATCGAGAGAATTTCGTCTGGAAAACCCACTCTGGTAAAAAATTGCAAAGTAAGGCTTCAGGACAGTTACTGTATCAATTTTCTTCAGTGGAATCGCTTCTGGTATACCTGATTTGTTGCTGTATCCACAAAAGTCAAGATATACGATTTTCCGGAGAAGACAGTGGTAAAGGTCCAACATGATCAATAGCTACCTCGAAATGGAACAGAAATGGAGGCATTTTGTGCAAAGGTGCACATGGGACGCGACCTTTTGAGATGTCTTTTGGCAGATGTACATACGAGCGGCAGTATTTCGTAACTTCCTTTGTGACACCAGAGCCAATAAAAGATTCAAGAACTCTCTTTAACGTTCGTTTGATCCCACAGTGACAGCGAACAATGATCATGAGCGAGTGCAGCACTGTTTCTTAAGTGGTTTTGGAACCACAACCCTTTATTTAATTTATTTTCGGGGGGGGGGGTTAACGATTGGTTTGGTGGGGACGTGGGGGTCTATATAATTTCCAGGGGGGGGGGGGGGCGGCGCAAGGGGGTGGGTTTTTTTTTTATTTTTTTTTTATTTTTTCTCATCATTTTTCTTTTATTTTCTTTTTTTTTCTGTTGTCCTGTCCAGGTACACACCTGTAGAGATTGTTAGAGCTCCAGTATGTTACGTTGGTTTGTCCGTTTGTACGTCAGTGACAGTACGTTTTGCAGCAGAAAGTATTGTCGTCAGCGTCTCGTTCGTTTCCCCTGCATTTCTTTTAAATCATCTGGGGTAATCTGGAGTCATCCAGTTTTGAGACTTTTAGCGCTTTGTAGCCTTTCCCTGCTCTATGATGTGTGATCTAGTACTCACAAGATAAGGAAACAAAACGTCCTCCGCACACTCTCATGTACTGTAGCGACACTGGCAAATTGCCCAAGCATCATGTCGCAGACTGGTTATCAATGACCAGGCGGTAGAAAACGGGAGTTGTACGGTGTATCGACTGAATGAAATTTTCGCCAGGCGGAAACGTTTCAATCTTGCCTCCAAACGACTACACATTTGGACAGTGTGGAGATACTGGTCTTGAAGCACGAACGATTTCCGTCACCAGCTGTAGTGCAACCCGTGTCTCGCAATACCGAAGCTGCAATCCATTGATGGCTCCCGTTTTCTTACACCAGGTCCATCAACAGATTGATCTGGTGTCAAAACAGGCCTTCATTCACAATCAGTGGCAGGACTAATGGGTTTTTGAATCACCCGGTCTGAATGGGCAATTCTTTTTCAGATGTGAAATTGCCATCTCAATTGAAAGATCGCATTGTCTGATCGGCAGCTGACTGATTTTGTGAACTTCTTGTTCTGTCCTCGGAACTGGGCCCAAAAGGTCTTCGTGGTGGTCGTTGTCCACGACCTCGCACGTTTGCGAGGGTTACGGGGTCTTTCGGCGGTGAGTACTGGTATTGACGAAAGTTACTCGAACGCAGGTAAGATCACTGTCGTTCCTAGGATAGGGTATATCATTGAGGACTCAAAAATGACCCACGGTTTTCCTTTTCTGTAACTACCCTGTCCTGATGGATAGTACATGATGCATGAGACTCTAAAGATGGAAAATTCTCCTTTCTAGGCCACGACCCTTATCTGGTGACGATACAATTACTGATCAGCAATCTGACACATTTCCTCCACGTTTTTCAAATTGCCGTTCTTTAAGGAAAGTGGCAGATCTTTTGTCAGCTCTTTGGAATAAGGTGTTCTCTAAGGAAGGTGATCTACGCAGTGGACCTGAAAAGTTTCGTTCGTTTTAGATTAATCGATCCATCGATCCAAACAATGACTCTTTCGGATCGGAAAAAGACGGAAAACTATTCTCCTTCGTCAGGGCGCATCAGAACGGAACGTTCGTGAAAACGATCAGCAGATACATTGAAATTTCTTGAGGAGTTCTTTCTTTCAACTGATCCCAAGTTATAAATTTTGTTTCGCTGCAAGTGAGTGGTTACAATGATCAAAGCGTACCCTTAAACAACGAGAATATACAATGTCCACTTTTCCTTGGCCACCACAAGACGTTGCGTGACTTTCAAATCGGGGAAAAGAAAAACTATCAATTGTCATCCGTTTTTTCCTCTCATAAAGGCGGCTATTTGGAATATTATGCCGCTTTTGGTTTGAGGCCATGGCTGCGGGGAATCCGAATGGTGGAGGTCTCTCTCGAGCTGGATTTTTTTAATTTCAGCATTCAGTCTCTTAGTTCTATCGGCCCTCTTTTAAATTGACGTTCTTCAGCTTCCAGCTTCCCTCTGTAATTTTTTTTCTTCATTTTCGGCTTCCCTCTGTAATTTATTTTCTTCAGCTTCTCTGTAGGTCCTATTTTCTTCAGCTTCCCTCTGTCTTAGCCTGGTCTGCCATATCTGTGGCAAATTGTTGCACATAGTTAGTAGGTTCTTTCTCCATCAAAACCAGCGTTCGCTTGTTGAACATTATCTAGCAAATTCATCCATATGAACGTCATTATAAAACACCAAACAATCTCAAAGTATGGAATAAAAATAAGGCTTATATGATAATGTTATGTTTCTCAAAACCGTAATAATAGTTTAATACAAAACAGAATTCAATTTTCGGTGTAAAGAAAAACCGCTTACTAAAACAGGGTAGATATGAAATCAAGGAATGTTTTTTTCCGAAAATAATTGCAAATTGCTATCAATTTGGTTTTTAGAAACCAAATTGAAGTTTAATACAAAACTGTTTTCCCTAAGAAAAAAAAAAACACAATAAAGTTTTCTGAAATTAAATTCTTTATAAAGTTTTAGTTCTTAAATGTTTGTTGTCTGTCTTTCTTTCTTACTTAATTCTCAAACGAATTTACAAAAACAAATGTAACCGCTTTATACAAAATAATGATATATTTACAAAACAAATGGAAATCACAAACACTTATAAGAGGGGAAGAATCACAAAACTAAGGAGAAATCTTACCTAAAAGATGAAATTGTAGAGAAAAGAAAAACTAGATAGGCGCTTATATCTGAGGAGAAGGTTTAAGAGATTTTGAAAAAGGGGGGTGATGAAAAAGTAAATGAAGGATACACAGGACCGGATTAGTGAGCAGAAATTCAAGAAAAGGAAAAGAAGCCCTCAGACAGCACACTAGTGGTTCACTGTCTCGTGAAACTGGAGACGGGGAAAGAAAAAACATTCACTGCACAATATACACCACATTCAGTAATAATACCAAAAACTAAACAATCAATCAAATAATTGCACATTCACCCAAACTCAAAGAAAATCTCGCACCACACCCAATAAAAAAATGATCAAAAGATAAAGTCTGTTTATTTGGGCTCAGCAGAGCGGTAATCACCTCACCACCCCTACACTATTAGCGTGTCGGAGGAGAAGTTAGAAAGTTGATCCACACCTCTGAGGGGCAGGGGAAAATCAAACTGAAACAATAGGAAAGCGAAAGAGAAAAATAGATATTTATGAGAAGGGGAAAAGACTATTGATCCCCAACGCCATGTCCCCTGCATTAAAACCAAGGAAGAGGTTGGGGCTATCAGTCCTGGGAAAGGGGACAAAATTCTAATACTCTAGGGGAAGGACAGCGATCCTCAACGCCCTGCCCCCTTGCTGCCAGGTTCGAGCAAGAGGAGTTGAGGGGCTTCGGTCCTCCTGAGGTGGGGAAGGGGTCAAAAAGAATCCTACCAAAAATAAAACCTTACGGTAGTAAGTTAGAGCAACCAAAGAAATGTCAACCACCCAAAAACACATATAGAAATAGCAAAACAACAACAAATGCAAAATTATAACATCAAATAATCAACTAATTTCCTTTTTATTCCTTACCTCAAACCATTGAGGGCCTCAAATAGAAATCCTTTTTTTTCCTCTTCCCTCAAACCCTTGAGGGTACAAATAATTTAACTTTTTTTTTAAACCCCAAGGGCACAAATTGTAATCTTTTTTTTTTTTTTATTCCCCGTTCCCGGGAATCAAACGGCAGCTACGCCGGTGAAACTGGTGTCGGGGTCTACCACTGTCACCACTGTCACTTTTGATACCGCATTCATGACAGCATTTACTCCATTACGCACACGCAATCTTTCCAAACAACCAATATGGCCGCACTACCGAATTGTTTTTTTTCTCCCCACTCTCCTTCAGGGGAAAAAACAATTTACTAAATCATCAACCACTTTTAACAGTTGTTTACAACTGTATCTCTCTCAACACTGAGAGGACATTATAAATCGACCACATGTATCTCTCCTCACACCCCCCGAGAGACAAATCAATCTTCACACATGTATATCTCCTCACACCGAGAGACAAATCAATCTTCTCACTGTATATCTTCCTCACACCGAGAGATAAAATAAACCTAGTTCCGCCTTCTATAAAGCTTTGGCCTTCACATTCGTTATCAAAAAAAATCCGAACTGGAGAAATACATAAATCCGTAATCACTGAGGCACTGCCTGCCTCAAGAAAATGCTCCCTGCTTTTCAATTCCCTGTCTTCTCTAGACGATATACTGCCCCCTCGAATTTTCTGTCCTGGAGATAGAGTCTCGACCTTCTCTTCTGGGGTTCTTCTGTCTCTTGTGAAACCGCGCGCTTCAATCCTCTCCCTGGAGTTGGTACCTGTGGGGCTGGAACTACCAGTGTGTTCCTCCCACATGGCCATCTTCAACCACCTACGGGAGTGTTAAGGTGAAGGGCGAAGGGTAAAAGGGTGAAGGGTGACGGGCTGAAACAACGATTAAGGTGGAAGCGTGTAGTAACCTGCTTCTCAATTCAAATATGACATCTTTCTTTCTCTTTTCTTTAAGTTTTCCCCTGTAGCTTTCCCCCACTATCTATCCACTCACTGGTAATGGACTGGTCAGCAAAGGAGGGCCCACCGTCCTGACAAGGTTCGTGGGTCTTAGGCATCTGCCTGGGTTTTTAAATGACTCTTTCCCCCCCTTCTCCTTGTGAGTGCATACTCAGTGTTCCAACAAAACAAATGACCAGCCACCTTACCTTACCAGCCATTGTTATTAAACTATCACTCAGTGGTCACTTTCACCCAATGACCCACATTCGTTTATTGACTGAGTCATACTCACAATTATTTTGGGGACGACCGAACTACACTGTAAAGCATATGAATTTTCTTCTTAATTGTGGCACGGGGAAATTGATTCATATCATCAATACATGTGATGGAGCGTTTCACATGCCTTGATGTGAGGTACGTCACATGACAATGTTCAACCAGGGACCTCATGGTTCCAGGGAAGGGATGGTGACCTCTGGAGTCTTGTTGATAGTTTTCTGGGTTGTTCTGCTTCCGCAGTCTGCAGTCTTCTTTGGTTTCTCCCAGAAAGTCCTGACATGCGTCATCGGTTTGCTGACAAGGAAATTGATCCCCTAGGTGGTGGCGTGGATGCGTCTCTGTGTGTCTGGTTGCCAGGATTGACTGGTTGGAAGTGTGAGACAAATGAAACGTTTCCGATATTGAAACAGCTCTGTTGTTGTCAAGGCATTAATAAGTTCTGGTTCGTGTTGTGTTCGAAATCTTTGACCGTGTGCGAGTTTACCACAATGACCTTATATCTTCAGGGTGAGTAGTGGCGAAGTCTCGAACATTTTGGATAGAACATTTTGCATTGACTAGTTTGGGATCACTTCTCTGATTGTCATTTTGGTCCGCAATGGATGACCACTGCGTCAGTGGCTTTCGTCAGAGGAGGAAGTTTCTGAGCATCAGAGAAGGTCTTCAGTCCTATACGCTTCCGACAAAACCGTTGTTCCCCAAGCCATATGAGAGGCCAGTTCTACCATTCACTCCTTCTTTACTGAGTCGCTGGAGCATGCAAATCAGGTAAATCTTGTTTCTCTTCTTTCTGTTTTGATCTAGGCCTAATAGAATTCTGTTTTCTTTTTTCCTGGTCGTTTACGTCATGTGAATCGTTGACGTCATTTTTCGTAAGTTCTTTTCCAACCTCCTTTGCTTTAGATTTTTCTTTCTCTTTTGTTCTGTCTTCTGTTTTCTTTTGTCGTCCGGGATGTTGTGGGGCAGTAGGGATCGATTTTGCGATCTCAGCGTACGTGGGACAGGTAGGATTATCAGTTTGAGTATGATCGTCCGAAACTGTTGTTGTCATGACAACTCTAGATGCAATCATATTTTCAATCATCGTTTTCTGTTCGTGTATCGTGTTTTCCAGGCTTGACACACGATTACATAGACCGATTATCATATTTTTCATATCATCGATCACACTCACTGTGTCCGATGTAGAGCTGTGTCGATTTTCCCTGGCGTCTCCCTTGTCCTCCTCACGTACGCGCTGGGCAGCTTTGCGCGCTGATCGGATCAGCTTCTTCTTCCTGGCGCTTTCCACGTTGTCAACTCTCTTGGCGCTGTTTTCTTGCTCATTCATGGGTTTTGTAGCTGAACGGCTGCCCATGCTTCTGGATCTCGTCAGCCTGATCATATTAATGCAGTTTTGAGGAAATATCAGCAGACCCTTGATCTCAGTGTCTAACTGTGTCCGCCATCTTGTGTGTGTGTGTGTGTGTGTGTGTGTTACAAACGAACATTAACTTGCTAGTTTTACTTTTTTAACTTTTGGTACAACGTGTAAATGTGATTTTTAAATCATATTCAATATACAGCTATGGATATGAATTGTCAGACAGGGCATGTGCTCTCTCTCTCTCTCTCTCTCTCTCTCTCTCTCTCTCTCTCTCTCTCTCTCTCTCTCT
>CM031606.1:701761-706761 GCA_018398815.1 Conus ventricosus
TGACAACAAACGAACAGAGAGATCCTATATCAATCCATTGATATGTGTATCTTAAAGATATGACAACAAACGAACAGACATATGTGAAATTAATCCATGGATATGTGTATCTTAAAAACATGACAACAAACGAACACAGAGATGTTACATCAATCCATAGATATCTGTGTCTTAAAACATGTCAACAAACAGAGAGATCCTGTATCGATCCATAGATATCTGCATTTTGAAAATACGACAACAAACGAACAGAAAGATCTGATATTAATGCACAGATATCTATGTCTTAAGAATATGACAACCCCCCCCCCCTCCCCCCAAGAAAAAAAGGCGACCACCCCGAGTGGACATAACCGGTCTTGCCACGTGACCACTTTGGTATTTGTGACCGTGGACAATCGTTCAGTTTCAGTTTCAGTTTCCTCAGGGAGACGTCACTGCGTGCGGACTAGTCCATATGCACTACACCACATCCGCTAAGTTTCGAGACCACACTGTGCATGATTTGAAGCTAACATATAAATAAATTAGCGACTAAGATGAGAAAATTTATCAAGAAGAGGGTCTCGTGGCTACTACAACTTAGCAGATATCTGACCTATAGATTTAGCCCAAAGCGTTGGTCAGACCTTGAGTGCTTATCTAGTAGATTTCACAGACAATCGTTGTTCAATCGCGTGCACCCACACCCATCCAGGTGGATAACCCACTGTTTTAACGGATCATGTGGGTCAGACTGATGGTCGAACAGTGAACTCACAATGCTGTTTGCACTGCAGTGGTCACTGACCGAGGAAGTCTAAAAAGTGTGTGAGCTCTGAAGACATAAAGACACTGGAATGGTTTCCCTTTCCTCATAGTGTGTGAGCTCTGAAGACATAAAGACACGGGCATGTTTCTCTTTCTTCGTCAATTATGTGAGCTCTGAAGACATAAAGACACGGGCATGTTTCTCTTTCTTCGTCAATTATGTGAGCTCTGAAGACATAAAGACACGGGCATGTTTCTCTTTCTTCGTCAATTATGTGAGCTCTGAAGACATAAAGACACGGGCATGTTTCTCTTTCTTCGTCAATTATGTGAGCTCTGAAGACATAAAGACGGCATGTTTCTCTTTCTTCGTCAATTATGTGAGCTCTGAGACATAAAGACAGGGGCATGTTTCTCTTTCTTCGTCAATTATGTGAGCTCTGAAGACACAAAGACACGGGCATTTTTCTCTTTCCTCGTAGTGTGTGAGCTCTGAAGACATAAAGACAGGGGCATGTTCTCTTTCTTCGTCAATTATGTGAGCTCTGAAGACACAAAGACAGGGGAAAATGTTTCTCTTCTTCGTCAATAGTGAGCTCTGAAGACATAAAGACACGGGCATGTTTCTCTTTCTTCGTAAATTAGTGAGCTCCTGAAGACAAAAAAGACACGGGCATGTTTCTCTTTCTTCGTCAATTATGTGAGCTCTGAAGATAAAGACACGGCATGTTTCTCTTTCTTCGTCAATTATGTAGCTCTGAAGACATAAAGACACGGGCATGTTTTCTTTCTTCGTCAATTAATTTTAGCTCTGAAAACACAAAACACGGGAAATTTTTTCTCTTTTTTCGTCAATTATTAGGGGCCGGAATAGCCAGTTGGAGAACGCCGGATCGTAATCTTGGTGATCCTGGGTTTGCGGGTTAGAATCTCCGCCGGTCCGTTTTTCCGTACAGGGGTATTTCTCCATTTCCCAAAGAGCCCTTCGAATGAGCGTAATAAACCAAGATTCCGTTTCTGAACGCCACGCATGCATCTTGCACACACTGCAAATCCTGTTTTGAACTTCCGGGAAAATATATTGACTTGATGACACGGGAAACGACTGAATAAGCGCCGGGAGGCAGCTCTTCAGTCGACACTATTCAGGGGTTTGGGAGCCCGCTGTGTACACGAAAGTGTGGATTGTCAGCGCTTAGAACCTTTGGGAAGGCGCTTTATAAAAGCTTGCGTTATTATTATTATTAATTATATTATTATTATTATTATTATTATTATTATTAATAATTATTAACATAATTAGGATTGGTTATTATTATTTTTTATTATCATTCTTCTTTCTTATTATATTATTACACAACACTTCATCACTGCTGAATATTTTGTCACATGTTCCGTCACTACCAAGACAGCAGTCGTTTTCCAACCCCTTCAATTCAAGCCGCCAACCAGTAGTTTTAGACAAGGAGTTGTGGAGTGACACAACACTTCAGTGACGGGAGGACGTGGCTGATGTAATTCGATATATTTCAATCGGGAACAAGGGGTTTGAAACACGATGTTCTTCCTGATCACAACCGTAATATTGTGGACCGTTGCAAACCCGGAAGAAACGCCTCATGTAGGAATAACCATCTTTGTTTTGAATTGACTCAATATATGATAACCAATCATGTTGAATTGACTCATATATGATAACCAATCATGTCTGAATTGACTCATGTAGGATAACCAATCATGTCTGAATTGACTCATGTAGGATAACCAATCATGTCTGAATTGACTCATGTAGGATAACCAATCATGTCTGAATTGACTCATGTAGCATACAGCTCAGATAGAAAAGGTCTCGTTGACTTTTCTGTGTGACAATAACACTGCTGTCTATAATACTATATATTTTTCTGCATTGATTCCAAGCCAGTGCTATATAACATGCAAAATTTGGAATAAAATATAAGAAAAAAGATTACTTTTTGAAATAAAACATTATATACATGTTTAGTCTGATAGCCATTACGATATACACATGTTATTTATGTTGAAGGAAATTGGGACATCTTTTTGCTGGATTCCATCACACTGTGGGATATCTGGTAATAAAACAGCAGATAAACTGGTTAGAGATGGCGCGTTACGAAAAACCACATGAGAGTAATTTGAAACTTGATGTTCAAGATATGAATTCGTTATTGGAAAAATGCGTGAACGGTAAACCCTTCCATAGAAGTTTCAAAACGGAGTGACTGAGGGCGGAAAATGAAGCCAAATTCAGAAAGAGAGGGAGTTAGTTACCGCCAAGGACATTGACAAACAAAACACAGGACAAGACTTAAGTGTATTGTCCTGTACTGTGTTTGTCAATGTCCTTGGCGGTAACTAACCCCGTCTCCTTCTATATTTTCCTTCCAGAGAAGCATGGAATCTTATCATATCCACGATAGTTGCCAAGCTTCGACTGGATTCGTTGAAAACCAATTTTTTCAAAATGTGACATGCGATTGTTCAAGCCTTCTATCAGTGGACTATATTCTTTTTCATTATTCAATATTCACTTTATTATAATAAAGAATCGAACGTGGATGTGACTGTACATGATTCTGTCAAAACAACCCACAAACCAGAAATTGTGCAAATAGGAAAAGTGCTCTCCATACATTAAATTAATAGATTTTATTATTAACGCACCTCTTCTCCTCGCTCCTTTGTTTTATAGAGTCTAATATCACCAAGTGTGAACAGCTTCTGAATGAAGAACTCACTCACTCACTGCCTTAAAGTCTGAAAAAAGATGAGGGCAGGAACAGGGCAAAACAGAGCACAAGTAATATGGCAGGAGAAGGCAGAGGAGCAGAATTTAATGCGCCATCACAAATAGCCAATAGAAAACACTGACATAAAAGCATTGTTATGTACATGGAAATGTTACAGTTTACATTGAAAGGAAGTGTCAAGAGAATGAGAGAGAGAGAGAGAGAGAGAGAGAGAGAGAGAGAGAGAGAGAGAGAGAGAGAGAGAGACACGCACGCACGCACACACGCACACACATACAGAGAGAGAGAGAGAGAGAGAGGAGAGGAGAGAGAGAGAGAGAGAGAGAGAGAGGGAGAGAGAGAGAGAGAGGGGGGGGGGGGAGAGGGAGAGAGAGAAAGACAGACAGACAGACAGACAGACAGACAGAGAAAGAGACAGAGAAGAGACAGAGAAAGAGACAGAGAAAGAGACAGAGAGAAAGTTGATATTGATAAACATTCGGCTCCCTAACAGAAGGAAAACTTTCCCCGATTTCCAAACGTGTCCATGTTAAATGTGATTCCACATCCATTTTACACCCCATTTAGACAGAAGTTTGTTGTTGATTGTTCCTTCTTCGTTTTCATTGTCTTGAATGTCGTTTGTCTTGCCTGAAGAAGAAGGCCAAAGAGGTCGAAACACGTCGTGTTTTGTCTCATGATTTGTTTGTCTCTTTCGTTCGCCAGAACAGTAAATCTTCTTCTAAGTTTCTTTTTTTATATTGAAATAAATTACCTGCCGAACGGATATTCAACAGCAGAGCTAAGTCATTGCTTTCTCTTCTTTCTTTGTTTTAAAATTCCCGCGTGCCCATTTAGAGTATCTTTCTGATGCCGGCGTATAGACGAACCGCATTACTTTGCGTGTTGTAATCTGCTTGCTTCATTAATTCAGAAATCTAATACACAGCCAGTGTTAGCTAGGTACCCAAGGTCTTGGCGAATAATGCTGTAGGTCAGACATATACTAAGTCGTAGTAGTAGTAATCTCCACGATACTTTCTTCTTAATGAAATTCTCTCATCTTAGTCATGAATCCATTGATCCATCAGCTTTAAATCATGCGCGGTGTGGTCTCGAAACTTCGCGGGATGCGGTGGAGAAGCAGCGTATATGGACTAGTCCGCACGCAGTGACTCCTTGAAGAAACTTAAACGGAAACGAAAACGGAAGTCTACTGTCCCAGCCTTAATTCTCTTTACCTTCTGCTCTTGACTGCACTCCCCTTTCAACCTGTAGGACGGAATCCACGTTTTTAAACATCGTCACTGAGCGAGGGAGCTAAAAGCTTTTTGAACGATCGAAGGACAGAATCTCATTACTGAAAAAAAATCCATTCTAACTGATCATACAAGGTACTTGAACTAACTCAGCCATATAACATAGACAAACGAATTACAGGACAAAACACGACACGTTTCGACCTCTTAGGCCGTCTTCAGGCAAGACAAACAACAC
>CM031606.1:716761-734261 GCA_018398815.1 Conus ventricosus
GAGAGAGAGAGAGAGAGAGAGAGAGAGAGAGAGAGAGAGAGAGAGAGAGAGAGAGAGAGAGAGAGAGGAGAGAGAGAGAGAGAGAGAGAGAAATAGAGGTGTATGCGTGTAAAAGATTGTTGTTGCGGTGCGTGTGTGGTGTGTCTGTGAGCGTTACACACACACACACACACACACACACACACACACACACACACACACACACACACACACACACACACACACACACACACACACAATTACAAACGCACACACGCGCGCGCGCGCACACACAAGCACATACACGCATACACGCACGCACGCACGCTCGCACGCACGCACGCACGCACGCACACGCACGCACGCACGCACGCACACGCACGCACGCACGCACGCACGCACGCGCGCGCGCACGCACGCACGCACACACACACACACACACACACACACACACACACACACACACACACACACACACACACACACACACACACACACACACACATGGACAACGAACTTGCACGCATATGCTTAATTACCTGGCTGAAAAATGCCATGTTTTCTGTTTTCCAAAAGCTGCAGTCAGGACGGCTGCGGAACCAAGGAATGAGAAACCTGCAACATATCAACAAACATAGCTTTGATGCTCATTGTGTAAAGAAACACGTACCAGCAAACATAGCATTGATGCTCATTGTGTAAAGAAACACGTATCAACAAACATAGCATTGATGCTCATTGTGTACAGAAACACGCATCAGCAAACATAGCATTGATGCTCATTGTGTAAAAAAAACCCACGTATCAGCAAACATAGCATTGATGTTCACAGTGTAAAAAACAAAACACGTATGAACAAACATAGCATTAATGTTCACAGTGTAAAGACACAAACATTGCATTGATGTTCACAGTGTAAAGGCACAGACATTGCATTGATGACCATAGTGTAAAGACACAAACATTGCATTGATGTTCACAGTGTAAAGACACAAACATTGCATTGATGTTCACAGTGTAAAGACGCAAACATTGCATTGATGACCATAGTGTAAAGACACAAACATTGCATTGATGTTCACAGTGTAAAGACGCAAACATTGCATTGATGTTCACAGTGTAAAGACACAAACATTGCATTGATGACCATAGTGTAAAGACACAAACATGTCAACAAACATAGGATTGATGCCCAGAGCGTAAAGACACCAACATAGCATTGATGCACCTTGTATAAAGACACAAACATATATACAAACATAGCATTGATGCCCAGAGTTAAAAGACACAAATATAGCATCGATGCCCAGAGTGTAAAGACACAAACATATCAACAAACATAGCATTGATGCTCATCGTGTAAAGAGACAAACATATATCAACAAACATAGCATTGATTTGATGCTCATTGTGTAAAGACACAAACATACCAACAAACATAGCATTGATGCTTAGAGTATAAAGACACAAATATGTCAACAAACATAGCATTGATGTTTATTGTGTGAAGAAACAAACATATTAACAAACCTGGCATTGATGCCCCAGAGTGTACAGAAACAAACATATCAACAAACATAGCATTGATGCTTAGAGCGTAAAGACACAAACATATCAACAAACATAGCATTGATGCTTAGAGCGTAAAGACACAAACATATCAACAAACATAGCATTGATGCTTAGAGCATAAAGACACAAACATATCAACAAACATAGCATTGATGCTTAGAGCGTAAAGACACAAACATATCAACAAACATAGCATTGATGCCCCAGAGTGCAAAGACACAAACATATCAATAAACATAGCATTGATGCCCCAGAGTGTACAGAGACAAACATATCAACAAACACAGCATTGATGCCTAGAGTAAAAAGAAACAAACATAGCATTGAGCGTAAAGACACAAACATGCCAACAAACATAACATTGATGCCCATGATGTAAAGAAACAAACATAGCATTGAGCGTAAAGACACAAACATGCCACCAAACATAGCATTGATGCCTAGGGTGTAAAGAAACAAACATAGCATTGAGCGTAAAGACATAAACACGTCAACAAACATAGCATTGATGCCTAGGGTGTAAAAAAACAAACATTAGCATTGAGCGTAAAGACACAAACACATCAACAAACATAGTATTGATGCTTAGAGTGTAAAGACACAAACATATCAACAAAGACAGCATTGATACCTAGAGTGTAAACAAACAAACATAGCATTGATGCTTAGAGTGTAAATACACAAACACATCAACAAACATAGCATTGATGCTTAGAGTGTAAAGACCCAAACACATCAACAAACATAGCATTGATGCTCACCTTGTAAAGACACAAACATAGCATTGATTCCTACAATGTACAGAAACAAACAGCATTGATGCCTAGAGTGTAAAGACACAAACATATCAACAAACATACCATCGATGCCTAGAGTGTAAAGAAACAAACACAGCATTGATGTCTAGAGTGTAAAGAAACAAACACATCAACAAACATAGCATTGATGCCTAGAGTGTAAAGAAACAAGCATAGTATTGATGCTTAGATTGTAAAGACTCAAACACGTCAACAAACATAGCATTGATGCTTAGAGTGTAAAGACACAAACACATCAACAAACATAGCAATGATGCCTAGAGCGTAAAGAAACAAACATAGTATTGATGCTTAGATTGTAAAGACACAAACACATCAACAATCATAGCATTGATGCCTAGAGTGTAAAGAAACAAACATAGTATTGATGCTTAGAGTGTAAAGGCCCAAACAAATCAACAAACATAACACTGATGTTCACCTTGTAAAGAAACAAACATAGCATTGATCCCTACAATGTGCAGAAACAAACATAGTACTGATGACTATGATGTAAAGACACAAACATATTAACAAACATAGCATTGATGACTAGAGTGTAAAGACACAAACATATACTCAGAGGAATAAAAAACGCGAAAACAAACTGTATAGAAATTTTGATGTAATTTGGCCAACGATTCCTTTGAACTGGTAATAGAAAGTGAGAAAAAGCAATCACACACCGCAAGTGTCCTTTCAAAGTTCATTCTGGTAGAAAATAAGGTCGCATGAACTTGACCTTGACCTGTTTTAACAGCAGAATGTCAGTATCTGGTGTGACCACCTCGAGTATTGATCACAGCTGTGCACCTGCGGTACATCGAGCGCACCAGAGTGTTGGTCTGCCTCTGGGGGACTTGCCACCACACCTGGCCCACAGCGACAGCAAGCTGAGCTGCTGTCTGGGGTCTGGGGTTGAGCTGGTTCAACTGCCTTTGAAGGGCATCCCAGAAATGCTCTATTGGGTTAAGGTCGGGAGAACGGGCTGGGTGAGGCAGCAGATTGATGTTGTTCTGCCTCTGGAAGTTCTGCGTAGCACGGGCAGTGTGCGGCCTTGCGTTGTCCTGCTGAAACAGGTTCTGTGGATGCCGCTGGGAATGCGGCAGGATGTGGGGCCTCAGAACTTGGTCGATGTAATGTATAGCAGTGACCCCGTTACCACGTCCTGGACCCACATTGTGGAAGATGACTGGCCCAATACGGCGATTCATGCCGATAGCCCCCCCAGATCATGATGTTTTCACCTTCCCCATGGGTCCCTTTCGGTGATGTTGGCATCCATGAAGCGTTCCCCGCTCTTCCCCAGATCCGGATGCAGCCATCGCCTGGGTCGACGCAGAACCGGCTTTCATCACTGAAGAGGAGTCGGCCCCAGTCCCGATGGCGCCAATGCACGTGGATCTGTGCCCACTGCAGACGGTTCTGGCGATGCTGGAGTGTCAGGATAGGTCGCCGGGCTGGACGCCTGCATTGGAGACCAACTGTGTTCAGTCGGCGATGCACGGTCCTGCTGCTGATTGGCCTGCCATGGTTGCCGACGGTGTTCCTGGCTGTGTTGGCAGCGGTTTGGTAAGGCTCCCGTTGATGCTGACGCAGAAGATGACGGTCTTGGGCTGCTGTGGTGACCCTCGGTCTGCCGCTCCTCGGTCTGTCATCAGAGGTGTTTCTTGCTTGCAAGCAGTCCAGAAGGCGATAGACGGTGGAAATGTGGACTCCAAATGCGATAGCGACCTGCCTCATTGGAACCCGGACCCCGGCCTGCACTTGCCCCATTGCTATGCAACGATCTTGACGAGAAAGTCTCGGCATTATGATGGCGCTGCTGGAAGGGATAATTTGGACTTTTTGGGGTTTAGAGATTTATAGCCCCACAGTCGGGGCCACATTGAGTTGCAATTCACATTGATGCACGTGGCGTAGGTAGTCCACATGGCAAATGCACTCTTCGTGCCAAAAACGCTGACCCGGCAACATTCACCCACTGTTACGAGGTTACAACCGGCCAAGACACCACGTACTGCTAATGTTGCACGTGCCAACGACATTGCTTGCGTCCTGTTCACAATGTGAACAATCGTGCACTGTCTCTATTTTTCGCGTTTTTTATGCCTCTGAGTATATTAACAAACATAGCATCGATGCCTAGAGTGTAAAGAAACAAACATAGCATTGATGCTCAAAGCGTAAAGACACAAACATATTAACAAACATAGCATTGATGCTCACAGCGTAAAGACACAAAGCTGGACCTAGTTTCAAACTGCGGTAACTGCCGGTGAATATTGAAACAAATTCAAAAAGCAGTTTTAAAGTAACTCCTCCGATTAACATGCTCAGACAAATTACAAGACAAAACACGTCGCGTTTCGACTTCTTAAGTGTTCTTCAGGCAAGAGAGCACTGCACTCAGAACAACGAAAACGAAGAACGAGCAATCACTTATCTTCTTGAATTGGGAGTAAGATGGGCGTTGAATCTTGATTTTCAATGTCCCGAACGTTGTTTATCTTGCCTGAAGCAGACCTAAGAGGTCCAAACGCGTTGTGGTTTGTCTTGTAAGTTATTTGTCCATGTTAATCGGCCAAGGTGCTTACAATTAGGTCTCATATAACTGATCTTGCCCAGCAAAACAGTCTTTCTGCTCAGATTCCGATTTCAATCCACTCAAACGATAGAATGATAAAAAAGCTGAAGCTACAAAACAACCATGAATAAATTGCAATAAACTTACAGCATGACTTAAGTGTTAATGTCTGGTCTGATGTGACAAACCCAAGCTCCCCTGTTGAATTTTACATGTTGCACACGTAAAAGATCCTTCGGCAATAAAAGAGATTTGACACTTGTTGTTACATTGTGCTGTGAAGTTCTATATGATCGATAAACAAACATGGACAGAACAAAAAGAGCAAAAAGGCAGAATACTGCGTTGACACGCATTGTACCAGACTAATCCTCGGTGACAAAGAGGATGATACAATATACAATACAATATGATACGATACAATACGACACAATACGCTGCAACACAACGCAATACAATTCAATACACAAGACAAGACAAGACAAGACAAGACAAACACCCACCACACCACACCACACCACACCACACCACACCACACCACACCACACCACACAATGCAATATAATGCAACGCAACGCAACAGAACACGATACAATACAATAAAAAGAACACAACATATTACAATACAATGCAATACAATTAGTTTCCATGGAGGTAAGAAGAAACGCTTCAACGACACTCTCAAAACAGCCTTGAAAGCGTTGACCATCATCCCTGACACATGGGAGCACACTGCTATGGATCGAGCTAGATGGCGCCACTCCATCCACAAAGGTGGGAGCACACTGCTATGGACCGAGCTAGATGGCGCCACTCCATCCACAAAGGTGGGAGCACACTGCTATGGATCGAGCTAGATGGCGCCACTCCATCCACAAAGGTGGGAGCACACTGCTATGGACCGAGCTAGATGGCGCCACTCCATCCACAAAGGTGGGAGCACACTGCTATGGACCGAGCTAGATGGCGCCACTCCATCACAAAGGTGGGAGCACACTGCTATGGATCGAGCTAGATGGCGCCACTCCATCCACAAAGGTGGGAGCACACTGCTATGGACCGAGCTAGATGGCGCCACTCCATCCACAAAGGTGGGAGCACACTGCTATGGATCGAGCTAGATGGCGCCACTCCATCCACAAAGGTGGGAGCACACTGCTATGGACCGAGCTAGATGGCGCCACTCCATCCACAAAGGTGGGACCACACGGCTATGGATCGAGCTAGATGGCGCCACTCCATCCACAAAGGTGGGAGCACACTGCTATGGACCGAGCTAGATGGCGCCACTCCATCCACAAAGGTGGGACCACACGGCTATGGATCGAGCTAGATGGCGCCACTCCATCCACAAAGGTGGGAGCACACTGCTATGGACCGAGCTAGATGGCGCCACTCCATCCACAAAGGTGGGACCACACGGCTATGGATCGAGCTAGATGGCGCCACTCCATCCACAAAGGTGGGAGCACACTGCTATGGACCGAGCTAGATGGCGCCACTCCATCCACAAAGGTGGGAGCACACTGCTATGGATCGAGCTAGATGGCGCCACTCCATCCACAAAGGTGGGAGCACACTGCTATGGACCGAGCTAGATGGCGCCACTCCATCCACAAAGGTGGGAGCACACTGCTATGGATCGAGCTAGATGGCGCCACTCCATCCACAAAGGTGGGAGCACACTGCTATGGATCGAGCCAGATGGCGCCACTCCATCCACAAAGGTGGGAGCACACTGCTATGGATCGAGCTAGATGGCGCCACTCCATCCACAAAGGTGGGAGCACACTGCTATGGACCGAGCTAGATGGCGCCACTCCATCCACAAAGGTGGGAGCACACTGCTATGGACCGAGCTAGATGGCGCCACTCCATCCACAAAGGTGGGAGCACACTGCTATGGACCGAGCTAGATGGCGCCACTCCATCCACAAAGGTGGGAGCACACTGCTATGGACCGAGCTAGATGGCGCCACTCCATCCACAAAGGTGCCGATTTATGTGAAGAAAGGACAGCTGCAGCGCAACAAAAGAGACAGGCAAAGGAAGCCCTTCCCCCCCTCCTTCAACGCCAGCAAAGAGACAGGCAAAGGAAGCCCTTCCTCCCCCTCCTTCAACGCCAGCAATCAAGAGCAGGTCTCCCACATTCCCTGTCCAATCTGCCACCGCACATTCCGTGTGTGTGTGTGTGTGTGTGTGTGTGTGTGTGTGTGTGTGTGTGTGTGTGTGTGTGTGTGTGTGTGTGTGTGTGTGTGTGTGTGTGTGTGTCATTCATTTAACGTCTTTCTACTAAACGTGATATTAGACGGAAAATACAAAAAAGAAAAAAAAATCGTGCCGAAAGAGTGAGATAGGGAAAGAAAGAGCGTATGTGTTTATGCTTGTGCACGCACACGTATGTGTGCATGTGCGTGTGCACGCATGTGTGCATGTGCGCGTGCTCGTGTGTGTGTATGCGAGTATGTCTGTGTGCATATGTGTGTCCTTATATGAGTGCTTATATGAATAATAATGGTAATTACAAAACACTTGAATTTTTCAAATAAGTTTGAAAGGGAAAAAAGCTAAAATTTTAACAAAACTAATTAACAACCATCTAGGCACAGAAACTTAACCTTTCTCAGTCCTTGTCACTTTTGAGCTTTGTACATTATTCCATCTTCCCTCCCCACACATATCCCCATCCCCGCCCCACACACAAAAAAGGAACCTATAAATACTTCCCCAATGGAGTGCGCTCCAAGCATACAAAAAACTCATATGTTAGAGCTGGTGACTCAAAGATGGCTTGTGCACTATTTTGCCTCAACACTGGAATTATTTTTTTCATGTCTTGACATGGAACAATATGATCGCGTGTTATTTTCTTTTTACATAAACATACTATGTGTTTAACATATTTTGTTTTAAAAGCATCAAGTTTCCACCTACAGATGAATGAAAGTATTTTTTTTTTTAAACTAAAATCATGTTGAATGATTTTAATATCAAAAATATCAAACTGATTTTGATTGTCATGTTCTATTATTCTATCTTTGAAAGTTTTTGAAATATATGTTTTAACTAAATTGCACTGCTCATGTACCGATAAGGGTAGGTTAAGATCTTCAGAACCACAGATATGTTTTGCTCCACGCTTAGCTGCCCTATCTACTTTATCGTTGTAATAAAAGGAACAGTGTGAAGGAATCCAACAAAAGGTGCCTCCTTCAATAAGCATATGGATCAAACAGCTTATCTCAATAATCATGTCAGGCCTAGTATGCAAATTAAAATCTTTTATTGCCTGAAGGACTGATTTTGAATCTACACAAAACAGAGCTTGAAATATTGTTTTGGGGAAATTTAAAAGGTAATTCAAAGCCATGAGTATTGCTGTTAATTCAGCTGTAAATATGGATAGGTTACATCCAATGTAAAAAGATTTCTCCACCCTCAAGTCAGGGATTAAGAATGCACAACCTGATTGCTTACCAATACATGAACCATCTGTGTATATTTTTAATTGGTTAGTGTATTTCTCGTCCATATGACACTTAGTATAACTTGCTAGCATATTGATATTTTCATCTTTTTTGATGTTGGTGTGATCAATATCAAAATGGGCTTTTTTAAGTTCCCAGGGTGGAATAGGACAAAAAGATGGTCTGGGAGAGAAATTTTCTTTTTCTAAAGAAACCCCAGAATCTGAAATTATTTTTGATGTATAAGTTGCTATAGTTATTTGAGAAGTTATAGACTTTGCTCTTTTCGGAAAATCAAAATCTGATCTTATTTTGATTTCTGATTTAATGTGTGTTTTTCTAGCTGTACTTTTAATGACAAATTTACAACATGTTAAATCTCTATAATCATCTAGAGGAAGTACCCGAGCTTCATGATATGTACGTGACGATGATGCGTGCACAGGAAGTCCAAGGGCTAATTTCAACGCCTTACATGTGTGTGTGTGTTTGTGCGTGCGTGCGTGCGTGCGTGCGCGCGCGCGCGCGTGCGTGCGTGTGTGTGTGTGTGTGTGTGTGTGTGTGTGTGTGTGTGTGTGTGTGTGTGTGTGTGTGTGTGTATGTGTGTGTGTGTGTGTGTGTGTGTGTGTGTGTGTGTGTGTGTGTGTGTGTGTGTGTGTGTGTGTGTGTGTGTATGTGTGTGTGTGTGTGTGTGTGTGTGTGTGTGTGTGTGTGTGTGTGTGTGTGTGTGTGTGTGTGTGTGTGTGGTGTGTGTGTGTTGTGTGTGTGTGTGTGTGTGTGTGTGTGTGTGTGTGTGTGTGTGTGTGTGTGTGTGTGTGTGTGTGTGTGTGTTACTTAGAAGCCATTTCTCTTGCACGAACCCAGCTAGAAGGACAAGCAAATCCTGAACAGTGTGGTTACCAGTCTGCAAACCATGCTTCCAGTCCAAGTAACCATACTGTTCCTATGTCATATTCCTCCGTTGTAGCTGGGAACAAAAGTAAATCGCCGGTCACGAAAAAGGTGTATTGCTCCCCAGTAACTGTCTCACAAAATGGCTCTCCTGACTTGGGAAAAGACAACGTCAAGTAAGAAACTTGTGAACGTACTGGTGGGCTAGAATTGTCACCCCCTGCTAGTACTCCAAAGAAAAAAATATAAGCCAACAGAATCTTCAAACGTTTCATCGCCTGGCTGTCCATTTTCTTCTAATTTTGATCTTAGTAGTATTGTTGTGTTCATGGAAACTCTTTCAATTAAATTCATCAGTATTAAGAAAAACGTGACGGACCTGCTTACATCTTCTACTTTGGAATTCAAAAGAATTATTTCAAACTGTCACGCCAGTGTGTTATGAACTTTTACAAAACGAAGTTCTTTCTTTGTTCTCTCTTTAAAAAATCTGCCTGTTTTTGTTTGTTGTTATTCTTCTTTTTCTTGTAATGCGTGTAACCAGTTCAAAAGACAACATGGACAGTCAAGTCATAGATTGTCTTATGTTTTTACAATGGGACTGCAAACGTAAGTGTAACATTGACTACCTTATTCAGTTTTTGCAAGACCATAGTTTTAATGTCCTTGCGCTGCAGTCTCTGAATTGTCATAAGCATGATTTGCCAAGCTCACGGAATACTATTTTCCTCCAGTGACTGATGCGGTGAAGAACAATGCAAAAATTAAAGTTGTCCTATATGTATCGTGTAAAATTTTGTACCAGCCTGCTAAAACACCTTATACCTCGATTGACAAACGCTTATATAGCACTTGTATAGCAGTGAATATCAAGGGCCAAAGTTTACAAGCTGTTAACTGTTATTACCCAGATGTGTCCAAGAAGGAAGCCGACTGTTTGCTTGATTTAGATTCAGACAAGAAGTGGATTATTATAGGTGATTTCAATTCCTATCATGTTCTATGGTCCGAAAATTCTAAGAATACCGCAAACAATAATGAATATCTTGCCAACACTACAGTAAATGCTAATCTAACAAAACTGAATGACGGGTCTATCACCAGAATTGCTGATCGCTCTGATCACAAAAATTCATCTATTGATTTGTCCTTAGTATCTCCGGGCATTTTTCCACTTTGCACATGGAATGTCGTTCAGTTACCAATGGGCATGACCATCTTCCAGTTGAATTTCAGATCTTAGTGAGTCCGAGAAAACTGAGCATACCCCGGATATACAAAACACAATAGAGATAAAGCTAACTGGGACCTTTTTGCTGAAACTCCAGTTACTGGTTCTCTAAACCTCAATTTTTATCATAACATAGAATCAGTAGAAGAACTTGAAAAAAAATATGCAGAATTACGAAATCTCATACTGAGAGCAGCAGATTGTGCCATTCCAAAGATTAAGTTTAAAGACCATCCAAAGAGAGCCTCAAACCCTTGGTGGAACTCCTCATGTGAGTTAGCCGTAAAAATGAAAACAGAAGCATTTCAAAACTAGATAAATAGTCGTCATTCACAGCCATCCCAAGTATTAAACGGACTCCACAGTAAATACAAAATTGGTAATAACTACAGTAACAAAGCGGTAGCTCTTGCTAAAAAAAAACTCCGTGTTATGGTAATTTGATCATGACTTGTTCTAAACATCCACATGACGTTTCTAAGTTATCGAAAGAAATTAAAAAATTCAAGGGTACATTCTATCTCCCTCAGTCTGCTTGGCATGTTAATGATCAAATTTATAGAACTAACAAAGAATAGGCTGAATTATTCGCAGAAATTTTCGCTTCAGTGAGTCGGACTGAGTATTTGTCTCAGTCTGAACAAATTCGTAGAAAGGAGCTTGAGGATAAATATCAAAACTTTGAGCAGCTTAACATAGAAAGTAACACTTTATATATAAACACAAATTTAACAATGCATGAACTCTGTTTCGCACTTAATCGTATAAAGCCAGGTAAGATATCTACTGGCTCAGATCCTATTTCCTATAACATGATTAAACAATTTCCTGAGACTCTGTTATCAAATATGTTAGAGTTCTTTCAGATATGTTGGAATGCTGGAATGCTCTCCACAGATTGGGAAAAAAGCAACTGTTATCCCAATCCTTAAACAAGGAAAATCTAAACCTCTTCCCTCTAGTTTCCAACCTATTTCTTTAACACCTTACATTGGAAAACATTTTGAAAGAATCATGAAAAACAGAATAGAACATTACCTTGAAAAAAAAGGAGTCTTGCTTTTATTCCAGGCTGGTTTTAGGAAAGGTAGAGGAGTCACAGACCACAATGTCCACTTATCCTCAAATGTGAAAAAGTTCTACCCAAGCATCATTCGACCTTTGCAACGTTTTGTGATGTTCATAGAGCCAACGATTCAGTATGGCATTTTAAATTGTTGTACAAAGTACATGAAGTAGGTATACGAGGTCGTTTTTTTTTTCCTCCAATTTCTGAAAGCTTTCTTATCGGAAAGACTATAAAAGTCAATGGACATGGAGCATTCTCAACTTCTAGGACTATTAACATAGGTGTTCCCCAAAGAAGTGTAATCGCTCCAACACTTTTCTCCCTAATGCTTTAGGACATCAAACAGGTTAATACAAAAGATGCCACATTAGCTCCGTATGCAGATGATGTTCCTCTGTGGAGAAATGTAAACTGCAAATTTTCCAAAAAAACAATTTCAAGAAACAGTTGACAATATTTTTTTTATTACATGAAATCAAATGGGTTCGGTTCATCTGCTCACAAAACGGTTTTTGTTGTCTTTACAAAGAAAACAATTGCGTTTGAAGGCAGAGAAACTGTCTCTAAAAGGATTGATAATTTAACATACCCAAGCAAACAAGTTAAGTTTCTCAGTGTAATCTTCCACTATAAACGTTTTCAGAGAAAACATATCAATTACCTTGTAGAAAAGACTAGGCAAAAATCGGATCATTACGTGTTCTTTCTGGTATACCTCTGATTAAATGGGGGTCTAATCTCGTCCATGCCGCCTCAGGGCTAGTTCGTTTAATTCTGTCGTATGGTGAAGAAGGTTTTATTTTTTACAGCTGGAAAGAATACAGATTTACACACAATCTAACCAGTAATGACTCGTTAGCCTTTAACATTGCATTAGGACTTCCCGATGGGCTTCAATTTGTCGTACAAGGAGCCTGGTGTGCTACTCTTAAATGAACACAAGCTAAGTTGCGCCTGTAATTTTACAGTGAGAGTTCGAACCATCCCAAATTCAGTAATGACTGAACTGGATGGAAGTACGTGTATTTCAAAAGAGATCCGTAACAAAGCGGTGTACATGTCCCTAAGTGATTGTGTTTCCCCATTATTTCAGAACTGTAACCTGTCTCTTGATGGTATTGCTGCTGTGTCATTTTGTTCATACCCTTCTTGGTTGTCAGAACAGGCTGAAATCATCTACACTTACGGAGATCATAATGAAAAATATAATCCTCTGTTACTATCATCCCATGCAAAAGATTTGACAGATATGAAATACGATTCCTATCTAAACATTTTCACGGATGGTTCTGTTTTAGATTCTTCAGATGTTGGGGTTTCCTTTGTAATTTACCAGCGTTTAACATTAGAAAGAAATGCACACACTCATGACACTCACTTTGTGTGTGTGTGTGTGTGTGTGGTGTGTGTGTGTGTGTGTGTGTGTGTGTGTGTGTGTGTGTGTGTGTGTGTGTGTGTGTGTGTGTGTGTGTGTGTGTGTGTGTGTGTTTTGCTAAAACAGATAGTTGTGAATGCTGAGGAGTATTCCCATCCTACGAATTGGACCTTTTATAAAGTGTTTTATTCCTGAAGAAGCCTTCGTGGCGAAAGCTTGAATATTAAAGTTGTCCCTGTGGGAAAAGACGTTCAACTTGTTTTAGTATTCATTATATCTCTCTCTCTCTCTCTCTCTCTCTCTCTCTCTCTCTCTCTCTCTCTCTCTCTCTCTCTCTCCTCTCTCTATATATATATATATAATATATATAAAGTTAGAGCCAAAACGCCACTCAGAATTCCAAAGGTGCTCAACCAAGCAGGGAGCGACATACCAGTTTAAAACAAGGTTTTAAAATGGAAAAGATAAAAACGACAAAATTGTTTCGAGCCGAATGCTCTCTTCAGGATGTACAATCAGGGCACGCCACCGGTATTATATAGTGTGTTGTGTGGGCGGGTGAGCTCTGCGCGTGTGGCACGTGGCCTGTAGATTTTTCTTTTTTGGGGCGCGTTCAGGGGGGGGCGTGCCAAGGAATGGTGCATTGACAAAGATTTCCATTTATGCCTGCAGTTGTTTACCATTTCTACTTTAGAGTTCAGGGATGCTAGATGGGGTTTACATAATATCAGCCACTTTTCTGTAGTACATAAGTTGCATTTTTTAAAAATGTTGTTGTATGGTGCTGCTCTTTTTATAATTTTCCATGATATGTTGTAATCTATTTTCTTATCTTTAAGCTTCCAAATATGTTTACTTAATTCTGTTTGGGTTTTTTTATATTTTTCATTTTTGAAGGACTGTTTATGGTTTGCATATCTGGTTTTAAAGTGGTTTGCCGTAATCCCTATGTATGTTTCTTTATCACTGTCTGTTGCTACCGTAGCTTGGTACACAATGTTGTTGTAGAGGCATTTGTTATTTAGAGGGCACTGATCTTTTTTTGTGCAATTACAAGATTTCCTTTCGTCACCCTCTTTGGTTGTATTATTTTTGGTTTTATTGGAAGAATCAATTATATTTTTAAGGTTGGGCATACATGAGTACGATAGCTTGATGGTGTTTTTATTGAATATTTTAGATAGTACATGTTCTTTTGGGAATGATGTTTTAAGGATTCTGAGGAATTCTTTTCCTATGTTAGTTTTTGTTCCTCCATCATATGGAGGGTTATACCATATAATTTTTCTTTTCCTGTTTTTCTTATTGCTGTTCATGTTATTATCTGGGTTATATTGTAATTTGTAGTTGTAGCCACTTTTTTTCAGCGCCTCTTGGTATTCGGCTGCTGCACTGTTAAATTCTTTCTCATTGCATGATAGTTTAGATAATCTTTTGTTTATACCATTAGGTATGGTTTTCAAAACGGAGGGTGGATGGTTACTTTTGGTGTCTACGTAGACAGGTATGTCATTAGGTTTTTTGTATGGTTTGTATGTATGGTCCTTAAGGTCTAATGTTTTGTCTAAATAATTTACTATTTTTTTGTTGGCTTCTACTGTGATTTTTAGGTTGTGGCTTTGAAAAAGTTTACAAAGTTCTTTTTTCTTGTTTTCAATGATTTTTGGTTTATTGTTTAACATGGCAAGGCCATCATCTCTGTATAGGCCAACCTGTTTACCAAGTATTTTCTGTATATGAGACAACATGAAGAGTCCAACTAATTCACAAGTTTCCGCTCCATCATAAGATCCCATCGTGACATCGAATGTGGAGTTTCTGCTGGTTTTTTTTATGCACGTTTCATTGTTGCTATGGAGAAGGGTTTTCTTAGTGTGGAAAATGATTTCCATCTCAGAATCTGTTATATTTGTATATTTGTTGGCAAACCTTAGTGCTTTAGCAAGTAATTCCTCATCGATAGAGGGATAGAAATCCACTATGTCAAAAGTAATGAACACTGTATTTTTCTGTTTGTTCAATTCTTTAAACCATTGGATAACTTCATAACTATTTTTCCAGAGATTGTATTCGGTGTTTGTTTTTATGTCCTCTGTTGCTTTTTCCAGGATCTTTTTGCTAATTTTGCCTAATTCGGATTTTGATGGGTTTATTAGTCTACATGTAGGGTTGTTTTGGAAGTTAGGTTTATGGTCTTTAAGGGTTATAAAAGCTTCTTTTATTGCTGTTGCTTCTATCCTATCACCTAAATCCATCTGGTGCACAAGTTCTTTTTCTTTTTGCAGATGTTGTCATAAGTAGTCTTATCAGCTTTTTTTTTTATAGTTTTTCTGAATATTTTTGTTGAGGAGTTGAGAGTACTCATTAGGTTCCATTTTATAGAAATTGCTTGTCTTGTCAGCCTTTATGAATATGTTTTTGTCATTTTGGATTTGTTTTATGTTATTATTCAATCTTGTCTGGAAATTATTATGTGGTTTTCTAAATTCAATATTAGCTATTAGTTTTTTCATGCTTTCTTCAAAAGGTTTCATTTCCTCTATTACATCATTGTGTACCAAGCTACGGTAGCAACAGACAGTGATAAAGAAACATACATAGGGATTACGGCAAACCACTTTAAAACCAGATATGTAAACCATAAACAGTCCTTCAAAAATGAAAAATATAAAAACCAAACAGAATTAAGTAAACATATTTGGAAGCTTAAAGATAAGAAAATAGATTACAACATATCATGGAAAATTATAAAAAGAGCAGCACCATACAACAACATTTCTAAAAAATGCAACTTATGTACTACAGAAAAGTGGCTGATATTATGTAAACCCCATCTATCATCCCTGAACTCTAAAGTAGAAATGGTAGTAAACAACTGCAGGCATAAATGGAAATCTTTGTCAATGCACCATTCCTTGGCACGTCCCCCCTGAAAGCGCCCCCAAAAAGAAAAATCTACAGGCCACGTGCCACACGCGCAGAGCTCACCCGCCCACACAACACACTATATAATACCGGTGGCGTGCCCTGATTGTACATCCTGAAGAGAGCATTCGGCTCGAAACAATTTTGTCGTTTTTTATCTTTTCCATTTTAAAACCTTGTTTTAAACTGGTATATATATATATATATATATATATATATATATTATATATATAATGAATACTAAAACAAGTTGAACGTCTTTATATATATATATATATATATATATATATATATATATATATATATTTAAAATGCCTAAAACAATTTTTTAAGTGCTCAACCCTTTGGGGAGCAACATTAGATAAAACAAGTTAAAAGAGGAATCTTAAAACGATTCCTCTTTTAACTTGTTTTATCTATATATATATATATATATATATATATATATTATATATATATATATATATATATATATATATATATATATATATATATATATACAAACTAATAAATTCCAAGGATAAGTACCGCACCGTTCCAGCAACTTACAGAGCAGCTTGGTGTTGCAATGACTGCAAGAAATATTAAATTATAAACAAAGCTTGCTCTTATGTCTTAGATTGAAGAAATAGGGGAAGATACGCATTCATATCTGCAGTGGTAGATGATTCTGCCTAACTAACAGTATGTGCATGAGTGGGTGAATGGGGAAAAATAAAATAAATGCTTCTCAAATGAGCCTTCAGCAAGCTTATATTCTCCAAGAGGGAGACATCCTCCAATATGGAGGGAAACTCACTAACATATAACTCCTGGTCATATACCGATATTTCGAAACTTGGTGGTTTCTCCTCAGTGACCGCGGAAAGTGGTAATTTGACTCCTCTGCCTTTTCAGTTTTAAGAAGAATGCAATCCCAGAAAAGGTTGGTGTGCAATACCGTAGTATGTTTGTTGAGTTTTCAAAAAACCAACCAAAGGTGCCATCTAAGAAGCAAAAGAAAATCATAAAAGAGCAAAACAAACTACATTTTCTTGTGAAAAATAGAAAATATAAAACGATATCCTCTAAGACACAAGTGCTGAGGGCTAGTTCTTGGAATGAATCCGCAAGGGACTAAAATACAACAAACTAATAAATTCCAAGGATAAGTACCGCACCGTTCCCGCAACTTACAGAGCAGCTTGGTGTTGCAATGACTGCAAGAAATATTAAATTATAAACAAAGCTTGCTCTTATGTCTTAGATTGAAGAAATAGGGGAAGATACGCATTCATATCTGCAGTGGTAGATGATTCTGCCTAACTAACAGTATGTGCATGAGTGGGTGAATGGGGAAAAATAAATAAATGCTTCTCAAAATGAGCCTTCAGCAAGCTTATATTCTCCAAGAGGGAGACATCCTCCAATATGGAGGAAACTCACTAACATATAACTCCTGGTCATATACCGATATTTCGAAACTTGGTGGTTTCTCCTCAGTGACCGCGGAAAGTGGTAATTTGACTCCTCTGCCTTTTCAGTTTTAAGAAGAATGCAATCCAGAAAAGGTTGGTGTGCAATACCGTAGTATGTTTGTTGAGTTTTCAAAAAACCCAACCAAAGGT
>CM031606.1:739261-744261 GCA_018398815.1 Conus ventricosus
TACGTTGTATGATATGGAATCTAAATGATGGCTACGTTGTATGATCATTGCAGTCATAAATGATAGCTATATTATATGATCATGACGTCATAAATGATAGTTATGTTGTATGATCATGAAGTCATGAATGATAGATCGTTGTATGATCATGACGCATGAATGATATACGTTGTATGATCATGACGTCATAAATGACGGCTACGTTGGTTTTGATCATGAAGTCATAAATGATTTGGGTATGTTGTATGATCATGACGTTATAAATAATGGCTACGATGTATGATCATGGAGTCATAAATGATGTCTACGTTGTATGATCATGGGTCATAAATGATGGCTACGCCGATGATCATGGAGTCATAAATGATGGCTACGTTGAATGATCATGAAGTCATGAATGATGGCTACGTTGAATGATCATAAAAGTCATAAATGATGGTTCGCCGTATGATCATGAAGTCATAAATGATTTCTACGTTGAATGATTATGGAGTCAAAATGATGGCTACGCTGTATGATCATGAAGTCATAAATGATGGCTACGTTGAATGATCATGGAGTCATAAATGATGGCTACGTTGTATGATCATGGAGTCATAAATGATGGCTACGCCGTATGATCATGAAGTCATAATGATGGCTACGTTGAATGATCATGAAGTCATGAATGATGTCTACGTTGTATGATCATGACATCATAAATGATGGCTATGCCTTTATGATCATGAAGTCATAAGTGATGTCTACGTTGTATGATCATGACGTCAAAAATGATGGCTACGCCGTATGATCATGGAGTCATAAATGATGGCTACGTTGTATGATCATGGAGTCATAAATGATGGTTTACGTTGTATGATCATGGAGTCATAAATGATGGCTACGTTGTGTGATCATGACGTCATAAATGATGGCTACGCCGTATGATCACGACATCATAAATGATGGCTACGTTTGTATGGTCATGACGTCATAAATGATGGTACGTTGTATGGTCATGACGTCATAAATGATGGATACGTTGTTGATCATGACGTCATAAATGATGGCTACGCCGTATGATCATGACGTCATAAATGATGGCTACGCCGTGTGATCATGACGTCATAAATGATGGCTACGTTGTATGGTCATGACGTCATAAATGATGGCTACGTTGTATGGTCATGACGTCATAAATGATGGCTACGTTGTATGGTCATGACGTCATAAATGATGACTACTTTCTGGTGGAAATGAAATGAGGATTGCATCAGTCTTTCCACTGATCTAATAGCTTTCTCTCTTATCTGTCTGTTACCTACCTACCTACCTACCTACCTACCTACCTATCAACCTACCAACCTGTCTATCTATCTGTCTGTCTGTCTATCTATTACCTATCTGTCTACCTACCGACCTATCTATCTATCTATCTATCTATCTATCTATCTATCTCTCTCTCTCTCTCTCTCTCTCTCTATCTCTTTATTTATTTGTCTATCTATCGACATATTTACCTACCTACTTACCTACCTACTTATCTATCTATCTATCTATCTATCTATCTATCTATCTATCTATCTATCTATCTATCTATCTTTATCTATCTATCTATCTATCTATCTATCTGTCCACCCCATCTACCTGTCTACATGTCTGTTTGTCTGACTGTCTGTCTATCTCTCTATATGTCTATTTCTTCTGTCTGTCTACCTATTGAGAGAGAGAGAGAGAGAGGAGAGAGAGAGAAGAGAGAGAGAGAGAGAGAGAGGGAGACAGACAGACAGACAGACAGAGGGAGAGACAGACAGACAGAGGGAGGGGACAGAGAGAGAGAGAGAGACAGACAGACAATCAGACAGACAGACAGGCAGGCAGACAGACAGACCGACCGACAGGTAAACAGATAGACAAAAAAAACAGACAGGCAGACAGAGAATCTGAAGCCTCCACCCCTTTCCTATACACTTCGCTTTTGTCACGCAAGCCGTGAAGGAAAATCCATCGACTGTGACTCTTCAATGTGTCCTATGGCTTCGTTGTCCGGTCGAAGAAAGTGTTCCCTGTGAAAGATTATTGTGATGATGACTGACTGTCTGTCTGCCTGTCTGTCTGTCTGTCTATCTGTCTATCTCTCTGTCTGTCTGCCTGTCTGTCTGTCTGTCTCTCTATCTCTCCCTCTCTGTCCGTCTGTCTGTCTGTCTCTTTCTCTCTCAAAAGGTAGACAGACAGACAGGCAGAAAAAAGATAGACAGACAGATAGATTGATAGATAGAGAGACAGACAAACATGCGGACAGGTAGATAGATAGATAGAAAGATAGAGAGATGTGTTTGCATATGTGTGTGTATATCTATCTATCTATCTATCTATCTATCTATCTATCTATCTATCTATCTATCTATCTAAATGTCTCTCTCTCTTTCTCTCTCTCTCTCTCTCTCTCTCTCTCTCTCTCTCTCTCTCACACACACACACAAAAAGCACACATTCTAGAAAGAGTAAAAAAGAAAATAAATATGCAGCGACAGCCATCTTGCTTTCCTCTCAAGGGAGATCACTTCAAATGACCCGCCCTATGCACACAGAAGCCCGGGAGCCAAACAAAGGGACCCCACTCTCACGCTGATTTCCATGCGTCTGATGGAATCGGCCATCTATGGATAACTTTGCTGATGGTCTGGTGACCCTAGCCCCTCCTCCCCTCCCCCTCCCACTCCCAATATTCCTCCAGCCCCCACAGAAAACATGTCCGACAAAGCCGAAGTGACGGATGGATCGTTTATTGGAGATTACTTGTGGTGGGGAATATGCCCTGTGTGGGGGAACAGAATTGGAGATTGGCGGAGGGGGGGGGGGGGGGGGGGGTAAGGGGGGGGAGGGGGGAGGGGGACATTGGGGTGGGGATTCGGAAAAATAATGGTCGAAGTGATACGACGTAAAATGCAACACTGCGCACACCCCCTCTCCCTCCCTCCTCTGCGATTTATGTAGAACGTGAGAATTGTAAGGGAGGTTATTAACTTTAAAAAGAGTCAATAACAAACAAGAAGGGTAACACTAGCTGCCCATGGCGAAACAAACACACGCCTTTAACTCCCAGCTGCCCATGGCGAAACAAACACACGCCTTTAACTCCCAGCTGCCCATGGCGAAACAAACACACGCCTTTAACTCCCAGCTGCCCATGGCGAAACAAACACACGCCTTTAACTCCCAAGGATGCTGCTACCCTGCTTGTGTGTTATTTACTGTTTACTGTTCCCTGCCTCGTTTCGTATTTACTTTCATTTCAATCAAATTGAGGTGACCTGTATTTGTTTCTGTTCGTCCATGTACTTGTCGAACTATATCTAAGATCGAAAAAGCTGTGCCATACTTGAATGAATATTAATTTGTATTTATTCAGTTCTTCAGTTGTTGTTGTGTAGATGTGTCAGGTACATGCGTATGTGAGTAAGCTAGGAACATCCTTGGGGGGGGGGGGGGGGGGTTGTCTCGTTGTTCGCTCTGTATGCCTTGTGCTGTTGTATCTGCTAGGCGATTCAGTGTAGTAAGCAGCATTCCTTTGGAGTTATGGGCGAGTGTTTGCTTCATCACAGAAGCAAGAGTTGCTTCTTTGCTATTTACTGTTTACTGCCCTGCCTCATTTCATATTTACCTTCAAAAAAGTCATATTGTAGCAGTTTACCTGTGTATTCCATTTTAAAAACATGCAAATATTCTTACATTCATCATTCATTAGGTGCTTTTCCCAAAAAGGTAACACATTGTTATGTTATGTCAAAGACAAAACAGACCCCCTCAAGCAGTGTGGTGTAGTGTACCAGGTAGGGTGTCAAGACTGTACCCATACCTACATTGGCGAGACAGCAAGACCACTCACCACCCGTCTACAGGAACACCAAAACTGATCTACCTCTGCCATACATGAACATCTACAAGCCACAGGCCACAGTTACAGCCCCAAGAAACCAAGATCTTATCTACAGAGCCCTTCCTCACAAAAAGAAAGTTGAGGAAGCCATCGAAATTAAGACCAGACGCCCCAGTCTGAACAGAGATCAAGGCTTTGAACTTCCACCATTACAATCAGATCCTGACAACCGCTCACCCCACACAACAGTCGTCCCACCAGGCCTCGCTGCCACAACAGCAACAGTGAGCTGAAGAAGACAGGGCGACCCTGTCGAAATATTCTCTAAGTTTTTGATTCTGAGTCTGTAACTACTTTTCTAATGTCGAATCCAGAATCCAGAAACCCATATTCTTAAATTGTTATGTGTTTTACAGATGGAGTATTCTTTACAAAACATAAAAAGATGCATCAGTACTTCTCTGGGTCCCATCTGCAACTTTGGGTGTATTAATGTTTTTCTTATGTGTTGAGTATAGGATGCTGCATCTGTATCATATAGACAGGTGTTTTTTTTAATGATCAGTCAAAGACAGCAACACATCTAGAATGCATTCACTGCCTTAGGGAAAGAAAGAAAAACAAACCAGCTAGATAGGACCCTTTCAGGCGAGTCAAAAACATCTGGAGACAACGTTTCTATTTTCCAAGTGGACCGCAAAAAAAAAATAACGGAATAGCTTTCATCCTACATCCATATTGCGCCGAATTTGAGGAAACAAGTGATTGTTGGTTCTTCGTGCTCCTTGTCTTGAATGAAACAAGTGATTGTTGGTTCTTCGTGCTCCTTGTCTTGAATGAAAACAAGTGATTGTTGGTTCTTCGTGCTCCTTGTCTTGAATGAAACAAGTGATTGTTGGTTCTTCGTGCTCCTTGTCTTGAATGAAACAAGTGATTGTTGGTTCTTCGTGCTCCTTGTCTTGAATGAAACAAGTGATTGTTGGTTTTTCGTGCTCCTTGTCTTGTATGTGGTTTGTCTTGCCCGAAGAAGAAGACCAAAGAGGTCGAAACGCGTCGTGTTTTGTCTTGTTATTTTGTTCCTCTCTTTCGTTAGGCGGAACAGGATTTTTTCCCTTGTTAACAACATTATGATTAACTGTCT
>CM031606.1:754261-786761 GCA_018398815.1 Conus ventricosus
TGTAGTGTGTCCTGAGGACTTGAGATCTTTCCATGTGTGTGCAGTGTATGTTGTGTGTCCTGAGGACTTGAGATCTTTCCATGTGTGTGCAGTGTATGTTGTGTGTCCTGAGGACTTGAGATCTTTCCATGTGTGTGCAGTGTATGTTGTGTGTCCTGAGGACTTGAGATCTTTCCATGTGTGTGCAGTGTATGTTGTGTGTCCTGAGGAATTGAGATCTTTCCATGTGTGTGCAGTGTATGTTGTGTGTCCTGAGGACTTGAGATCTTTCCATGTGTGTGCAGTGTATGTTGTGTGTCCCGAGGACTTGAGATCTTTCCATGTGTGTGCAGTGTATGTTGTGTGTCCTGAGGATTTGAGATCTTTCCATGTGTGTGCAGTGTATGTTGTGTGTCCTGAGGACCTGAGATCTTTCCATGTGTGTGCAGTGTATGTTGTGTGTCCTGAGAACTTGAGATCTTTCCATGTGTGTGCAGTGTATGTTGTGTGTCCTGAGGACTTGAGATCTTTCCATGTGTGTGCAGTGTATGTTGTGTGTCCTGAGGACTTGAGATCTTTCCATGCGTGTGCAGTGTATGTTGCGTGTCCTGAGGACTTGAGATCTTTCCATGTGTGTGCAGTGTATGTTGTGTGTCCTGAGGACTTGAGATCTTTCCATGTGTGTGCAGTGTATGTTGTGTGTCCTGAGGACTTGAGATCTTTCCATGTGTGTGCAGTGTATGTTGTGTGTCCTGAGGACTTGAGATCTTTCCATGTGTGTGCAGTGTATGTTGTGTGTCCTGAGGACCTGAGATCTTTCCATGTGTGTGCAGTGTATGTTGTGTGTCCTGAGGACTTGAGATCTTTCCATGTGTGTGCAGTGTATGTTGTGTGTCCTTAGGACTTGAGATCTTTCCATGTGTGTGCAGTGTATGTTGTGTGTCCTGAGGACTTGAGATCTTTCCATGTGTGTGCAGTGTATGTTGTGTGTCCTGAAGACTTGAGATCTTTCCATGTGTGTGCAGTGTATGTTGTGTGTCCTGAGGACTTGAGATCTTTCCATGTGTGTGCAGTGTATGTTGTGTGTCCTGAGGACTTGAGATCTGTCCATGTGTGTGCAGTGTATGTTGTGTGTCCTGAGGACTTGAGATCTTTCCATGTGTGTGCAGTGCATGTTGTGTGTCCTGAGGACTTGAGATCTTTCCATGTGTGTGCAGTGTATGTTGTGTGTCCTGAGGACTTGAGATCTTTCCATGTGTGTGCAGTGTATGTTGTGTGTCCTGAGGACTTGAGATCTTTCCAGTGTGTGCAGTGTATGTTGCGTGTCCTGAGGACTTGAGATCTTTCCATGTGTGTGCAGTGTATGTTGTGTGTCCTGAGGACTTGAGATCTTTCCATGTGTGTGCAGTGTATGTTGTGTGTCCTGAGGACTTGAGATCTTTCCATCTGTGTGCAGTGTATGTTGTGTCCTGAGGACTTGAGATCTTTCCATGTGTGTGCAGTGTATGTTGTGTGTCCTGAGGACCTGAGATCTTTCCATGTGTGTGCAGTGTATGTTGTGTGACCTGAGGACTTGAGATCTTTCCATGTGTGTGCAGTGTATGTTGTGTGTCCTGAGGACTTGAGATCTTTCCATGTGTGTGCAGTGTATGTTGTGTGTCCTTAGGACTTGAGATCTTTCCATGTGTGTGCAGTGTATGTTGTGTGTCCTGAGGACTTGAGATCTTTCCATGTGTGTGCAGTGTATGTTGTGTGTCCTGAGGACTTGAGATCTTTCCATGTGTGTGCAGTGTATGTTGTGTGTCCTGAGGACTTGAGATCTTCCCATGTGTGTGCAGTGTATGTTGTGTGTCCTGAGGACTTGAGATCTTTCCATGTGTGTGAAGTGTATGTTGTGTGTCCTGAGGACTTGAGATCTTTCCATGTGTGTGCAGTGTATGTTATGTGTCCTGAGGACTTGAGATCTTTCCATGTGTGTGCAGTGTATGTTGTGTGTCCTGAGGACTTGAGATCTTTCCATGTGTGTGCAGTGTATGTTGTGTGTCCTGAGGACTTGAGATCTTTCCATCGTGTGGCAGTGTATGTTGTGTGTCCTGAGGACTTGAGATCTTTCCATGTGTGTGCAGTGTATGTTGTGTGTCCTGAGGACTTGAGATCTTTCCATGTGTGTGCAGTGTATGTTGTGTGTCCTGAGGACTTGAGATCTTTCCATGTGTGTGCAGTGTATGTTGTGTGTCCTGATGACTTGAGATCTTTCCATGTGTGTGCAGTGTATGTTGTGTGTCCTGAGGACTTGAGATCTTTCCATGTGTGTGCAGTGTATGTTGTGTGTCCTGAGGACTTGAGATCTTTCCATGTGTGTGCAGTGTATGTTGTGTGTCTTGAGGACTTGAGATCTTTCCATGTGTGTACAGTGTATGTTGTGTGTCCTGAGGACTTGAGATCTTTCCATGTGTGTGCAGTGTATGTTGTGTGTCCTGAGGACTTGAGATCTTTCCATGTGTGTGCAGTGTATGTTGTGTGTCCTGAGGACTTGAGATCTTTCCATGTGTGTGCAGTGTATGTTGTGTGTCCTGAGGACTTGAGATCTTTCCATGTGTGTGCAGTGTATGTTGTGTGTCCTGAGGACTTGAGATCTTTCCATGTGTGTGCAGTGTATGTTGTGTGTCCTGAGGACTTGAGATCTTTCCATGTGTGTGCAGTGTATGTTGTGTGTCCTGAGGACTTGAGATCTTTCCATGTGTGTGCAGTGTATGTTGTGTGTCCTGAGGACTTGAGATCTTTCCATGTGTGTGCAGTGTATGTTGTGTGTCCTGAGGACTTGAGATCTTTCCATGTGTGTGCAGTGTATGTTGTGATTGTCCTGAGGACTTGAGATCTTTCCAGTGTGTGCAGTGTGTGTTGTGCACGTGGAAGAGAATGCCCAGTAACATCAAGTGGAGAGAGAGAGAGAGAGAGAGAGAGAGAGAGAGAGAGAGAAGAGAGAGAGAGAGAGAGAGAGAGAGAGAGAGAGTGAGAGAGAGACAGAGAGACAGAGTGAGACAGAGAGAATGACAGGGAGACAGAGAGTGCAGATCGGGGTGGGTGGGGGATGGTGTGGTGGTGGTGGGAGTGGAGGATGGGAGAAAGTAAAGAAGGGAGGGGGGGGGGGGATTAAGTTGAATAGGTGTGTTGAGTGTGGAGTGAGAGGTTCGATCCTCGGGCTGGCCTTCTATGGCTTTGTGGGCGACTGTTTAACGCAACAGGTCACAAAATCAGCTATGATTGATTGTTGAAGGATGGGTTGACATTCAGCATTGGAAAGAGCTATGATTGATTGTTGAAGGATGGGGTAACATTCAGCATTGGACAGAGAAACAGGTGAGACATTTTATTTTAATTTTCTTTTTGAATGTATTTGAACACGTTTAGGGATGTTAATCTAGCTTTTTGCTTGCGTGGCATGATAAACAACATTGCACATCACTCTCTCCTTCTCTTCCTCCTTCTATCTCTGTCTCTCTATCTGTCTGTCTGTCTGTTACTCTCTCTCTCTCTCTCTCTCTCTCTCTCTCTCTCTCTCTCTTTCTCTCTCTAGTATAAACAACATTCTTTCTGTCTGCCTGTCTGTCTGTTACTCTCTCTCTCTCTCTCTCTCTCTCTCTCTCTCTCTCTCTCTCTCTCTCTCTCTCTCTCTCCTCTCTCTCTCGCTCGATGAATGGTATGAACAACATTCTTATTATGATCCCTGTCTCTCTCCCCATCTCTGTCTGTCTGTATCCTTCCCTCTCTATAGTACTGGTATAAACAACATTCATATTATTATCCCTCTCTTGTTATTTCTCTCTCTGTCTCTGTATCTCTGTCTCTGTTTGTGTGTCTGTGTGTCTATCTATCTGTCTGTGTGTGTGTGTGTGTGTGTGTGTGTGTGTGTGTGTGTGTGGTGTGTGTGTGTGTGTGTGTGTGTGTGTGTGTGTGTGTGTGTGTGTGTGTCTATCTGTCTGTCTTTCTCGTTTTCCCTCCCATTGCCTCTGTCTCTCTTTCTGTCTCTGTCTCTCTGTGTGCCTCCATCTCTCTATATCTCTCTATCGCTATCTCTCTCCTCCCTCTCTCTCCCCCTACCCCCCCCCCCCTCCTCCCCCCCACACACCACACACTTTCTCTCTTTTGGAAGAAGACACTCTGATGCATACATAGACTACTCACATGATACGCACAGAAGAAGCTCTTTGCTAATAGAAGTGGACCAGCAAGCTGACGGCTGTGTATGGATCTGTATCATTCGTGACCATCACCATCATATGGATCTCTATCATTCGTGACCATCACCACAACCATTATCCATAATCGTGCTTGGCTATTCGGGGACATTACAGCAGCTGTCTCTGCCATGTTGACGCCGGGTTCCGGAACTTGTAAACTATGGCGTGGAATCACGCTATGTGCTGGAATTTGATATGATGGATGGGGCATGCGATGGTCAGTTGTTTTTTTTTTATAAATTATTTTTCTTGGAAAGATGAATAGGTAAGGGGGAGAGTGGTGAAGTGGGATAAGGTGGAGATGGGGGGTGGGGTGGGGGGGGGAGTGGGGTTAATGGAGGAGGGGCATAAGTTTGCAGAAAAAGAGGGTGCCAATGTGTGTGTGTGTGTGTGTGTGTGTGTGTGTGTGTGTGTGTGTGTGTGTGTGTGTGTGTGTGTGTGTGTGTGGTGTGTGTGTGTGTGTGTGTGTGTTAGCCTCTCTCTCTCTCTCTCTCTCTCTCTCTCTCTCTCTCTCTCTCTCTCTCTCTCTCGCTCTCTCTCTCTCGCTCCGGTATAAACAGTATTTGTAATATTATCCCTGTCTCTCTCTCTCTCCATCTCTGACTCTCTTTCTCTCTCTCTCCATCTGTCTGTCTGTCTGTTTGTTACTCTCTCTCTCTCTCTCTCTCTCTCTCTCTCTCTCTCTTTCTCTCTGTGAAAGGTATAAATAGCATTCATATTATTATCCTTGTCTCTCTCCCAATCTGTCTGTGTCTGTCTGTCTGGCTGGCTGGCTCTCACTCTCCAGTATAAACAGCATTTGTATTATCAGCACTGTCTCTCTCTCGCCATCCTGATTCCATTTCTCTCTCTCCATCTGTCTGTCTATTACTCTCTCTCTCTCTCTCTCTCTCTCTCTCTCTCTCTCTCTCTCTCTCTCTCTCTCTCTGACTAGTATAAATAACATTCATATTATTGATTATCCCTGTCTCTCTCACCATCTCTCTGTGTCTGTCTCTGCCTTCATGTCTCTGTCACTATGTGTCTGTCTATCTGTCTGGCTGTCTGGCTGTCTGGCTGTCTGTCGGGCTGTCTGTCTGTCTGTCTATCTGTCTCTCTCTCTCTCCCATCTCTCTCTCTCTCTCTCTCTCTCTCTCTCTCTCTCTCTCTCTCTCTCTCTGTGTGTGTGTGTCTCTGTCTCTGTCTCCCTTTCTGTCTGTGTGTCTCTCTCTGCCTCAGTCTCTCTCTATATATATCTCTCTCTATGTCTCTCTCCCCCTACTTTCTCTCTCTCCCCCACTCTCTCTCTCTCTCTCTCTCTCTCTCTCTCTCTCTCTCTCTCTCTCTCTCTTTCTCTTGCAAGAAGGCGCTCTCATACATGCAAACACAGACAGATCACACGATGCACACAAAAGACGCTCTTTGCTGATAGAAGTGGACCAGCCAGTTGAAGGACAAATGGCCAAGCCTGCTACACATACAGCCATGTATGGATCTGTACCACTCGTGATGCTCATCATCGCCATTATCCATAATCGTGCTTGGCTATTCAGGGACATTACAGCAGCTGCCTCTGCCATGTTGACGCCGAGTTCTGGAACCTGTAAACTATGGCGTGGAATCACGCTATGGGCTGGAATTTGATGTGATGGATGGGGCATGCAATGGTCAGTTGGGTTTTTTTTTTTTGTTTCTCTCGGAAACATGAATAAGGAAGCGGAAGAGTGGCGAGGTGGGAGGGGATGGGGGGGGGGGGGGGGGGGGGGATTAAGGGAGGAGGGGATAGGTTTGCAGAAGAAGAAGAGGGTGCCAGTTTCTGCTTTCTCTTTGCATATAAATGTGTGTGTGTGTGTGTGTGTGTGTGTGTGTGTGTGTGTGTGTGTGTGTGTGTGTGTGTGTGTGTGTGTGTGTGGTGTGTGTGTGTGTGTGTGTGTGTGTGTGTGTGTGTGTGTGTGTGTGTGTGTGTGTGTGTGTGTGTGTGTGTGTGTGTGTGTGTGGTTATGTGTTTACTCGTACTTTCTGGAAAGAGCTTGAACGAATTCTGAAAGGCAACTGTTCACATTGTGAAAGGTTGTCCGTTAATGTGGAGATTGCATTAGTTGGTATTGATGAGAAAACCCAAACCGATTGTATGCTAGACCTGACAATTCAAATGGGAAAAGAATTTCTCATTTATAAATGTTGAATCAACGAATTCAAACTCAATCGATGTTTTTGAAGGAGCGGGGTTATAGACATAAAATGGGGAACTATAGGTCCTCGATGGAGATGGATTATGCATGCTATCAGAGAGGCCTGGGGTCATTCTTGTAGACGCGAGCTGGCTACAGGCTCCAGACCCACAGGACGGCCCGCCCTACGCTACAAGGATGTATGCAAGTGCGATCAGAGGGCAGGCAGCCTCGACCTAGCAGACCTGGAGACAGCAGCTTCAGACCGGGTCAGCTGACGGTCCACCGTCAAGGCCGGCATCAAGCACACACACACACACACACACACACACACACACACACACACACACACACACACACACACACACACACACACACACACACACACACACACACACACACACACACACACACGTGCGCGCGTGCGCGCATGCACGCACGCACGCACGCACGCACGCACGCGCACACACACACATACAGAGAGAGAGGAGAGAGAGAGAGAGAGAGAGAGAGAGAGAGAGAGAGAGAGAGAGAGAGAGAGAGAGAGAGAGAGAGAGTTGAGCCTTGAGTCTTGAGTCTCTCTCTCTCTCTCACTGTTTCTCTCTTTTCTCTTTCTTCTCCCTGAGAGAACTATAAAATGCCAATCCTAACTCACTTCGCCCTCAAACCAGTTTTCGGGTGAAGTGACCCTAGGATTGGCATTTTATAGTTCTCTGACAAGTAAGACTTCAATAACCAAAAAAATAACGATTTTTTACAAACAAACATACTGTGTAGGGTTATCCGTTTTCAATAATAATTTACTAAACTTTTCAGATTTCAGTTTTTGCTTAATTCTCAATAACATCATTTTCACGCATACATTCTTCAAATGAGTCTCTGTCTTTCATGTGAATAAAACTACAGTCTTTAAAACTTTGCATAACAGACAGACAGACACGAGGGCAGCGGCAAGGTTATAGAGACCTGTCATTAGGGCTGAAACCTGATCACTTAATTTATGCTCTGCTAGGGTCTTACGCCTTGGCAGGCGGGCGCTTTCTGGCAGTCACGCAACCTACAGTGCTACGTCCACTATAATTAACCAGTAACACAAGCTAGTGTTGTTTCGTTAATGCGCATGCCCAATGGAATTAAGGAGAATAAGGTATGTAGAATTATTTAGTTGTGCTTCGGTGAAACTAGCGCGATCGTCCGAGTGCTACGCCCACCATAATTAACAACGAGGTAAAACCAGCCTGTGTTTCACAGTTTGTGACAGTCTTGTTTATTCTTTATAGTGTCAGCCGGGCCCGGCCTTAGCTGTCTTGTTATTTTTCTTGGCGTTAGTAAATAATAATGTCAAAGCAAGTTGTGTGACATATTTTTACTTGTGTAACCTATTTATTTTTGGTTTGACCCGTGACATTCTTTTTGACTGTTGACATATAAAAAGGTATTGACACTGTTTATAGTTACGTGTTCTTGGAGACATGTAGTTAGTTTCAAAATGACGGATCAGGCAACAACATCGGGAACACCAAGAACTGTTGAAAGTTTTTTGTCCAGCATTCCATTTAAAAAAGAACATTTGGAAGAGCAAATAGCGAAAAAGAGAAAAGAGTTGAGAAAGATAAAGAGACAAAGAGTGAAACAAGAAGAAAGAGTAAAACTAGAAGGACAAAAATTAAAATCATTGACTGATAAAGAAACAAAATTGAAAGCTGCTCTTGATGATTTAAATACTCAATGGGATGTAGCAGAGGATTCAAAAGACATTTAAGGTAATTTTATTTATTTTGGGTTGTTTTAAAATTATAGGTGCAATCATGTTTGTATTTCTTTTTTTGTTGTTGTCCTGCGTCTTGTTTTGTTTTGTTTTTTTAAACGATAATAATTTTAAATCAAATTTGAACATCCTTTTTCTTAAAAATAACAAGGTGGGCGCCCACAAACACCATGCACCCCCCCCCCCCACCCCACCCCCCCAACCCCCCCCCCACGATGACACCTCAAGTCACTTCTAAGTTCTAACTCAAGTCACCCAAGTCCTCTAATTTCTTACTAAAGTCTTTCTCAAGTCACCCAAAGTTTTAATAAAGTCACCCCCGTTTTTAAATTTAAAGTTTTAAATTAAGTTCAAATTTAAAGTTTTAATTAAGTTACTAAAAGGGTTTTTAAAAAGTTCTTGATCGTCCCCTTTTGTTTTTATTTTAAGTCGCCAAATCTAACTAATCGCCCTTTTAAATACAACTAATTCTTTCAAGTTTTTTTAAACCCTCAAAAAACAATACAATTTTTTTTGTTTAAAGTAGATTTTAAATATGTACACAACCCCTCAAAAAACGCGCATCATTGGGGGTGTCTTGCCAGGTCCCTGCGAAAGATCAGTCAGTATAGATTAATAAAGTTTTACACCCTAAGCAACGCATTGATTCAATTCGGTCTAGGGAAAAATGTCTTTTTATAGATCCTGTCTAAAAATCCGCCAGATTTTTTTACAAAAAAAAAAAAAATTTTAAAAAGTTCTTAAAATATTATTTGATTAGAAGGAAAAAAAGATCTTTTGTTGTTGGCGGTTCGGGCATGTTTTTGTGTTTGGTTCTTTTTTGTGGGGGAGTTTTTTTTGGACTGTTTTATTTTTAGTTGCCTTGTTTAATATTTTATAACCTAAAAACCCCCCCCCAGCAGAAATTTGAAGCCAAAAATGAAAAACTGTTTTAGTTCAATATTCATAAAGACTTTGGTGCTGTGGGCCCTTGAATAAAACTTGTTTTGTTCTGCGTTTTTTTAGCTGGCTTGATAAAACTTGTTCTGGGTTGGGGGTGTTATGTTTTCTTTATAGTTATATTCGTGATTTAACTTTAAATTTTTCTTTGTTGTTCAATCGCTTTTTTTTTTCCTGCGCAACGCGCCCAGGATGTTTTTTTAGGGGTCATTTTTCTCCCGATTCTTGTTTTCTGATTCTGCTGATTTTCTGGCTCGGTCATTTTGAAGGAAACAAAATCTATATGATTAAAAGAAATTAATCCCATGATTAGCGGCGACAAAAGTTCCAAACGAATATAGATCACATTAGAGACTTAATGACTTTTTTAAAAACTGGATCCGCGTTAAATCATACATAAATCTTGTTCAGAATCAATGGCGCAAATCTACTAAGGGTTTGGTAAAACTAAAAACCTTTTTCCCTACCTTTTACCATTCTTATCCTAGTTGCGCTTCTACCGTTGTGATACTTTCAAGTCTTTGGCGACATTTGTTGAATCTGTTTCTATGTGAATTCTTTCCGAGGTATGTTTTTTTTTTTCCACATGTCCCAAAGAAAAGCTTTTTTTTTGCGCATAAAAAGTTGGTCATCAATTGTCATTTTAAGTTCGGGAAAAGGTTTAGGCTCCCGGTGGAGTAATCATCGCTGTTTATGTTTTTTATTTAATTTTAATTATTTTTTTTTCTAAAATGGCACCGAAAAAACTGTTACCAACCTTGTTACCATTTGCGTTATGGAGGCCCAAGGTAGGGTAACGGGCTTGGTAAAACTTGTTAAAAAAAAACCAGCAGTCTTTTGGCAAGCTAGGCTTTGAAGACTCGGCAAAGCTGATTGCTATTTTTGCAGCTTCGTTCGCTACAAAAGATTTTCTGTTTGCGGGAATAATTCCAGACAGTATTAATATGTAAAAAAAAATAATTTTTAAAAAATGGCTTCACCGAATGTGTAGGGGGCGGTGGTGAATCGCGCTTTTTTTGGGAGTAATTTCGCATTTTGAAAGCGGGATGAAGGCGAGAGAAAAAGACATAACAAGTGTGGAGCAAATAGGCAGCCAAGTCACTATGAAAAAACAGAGAAAGGGTTTGATTTTATTAATAACAAACTGAAAAAAAAGGGGAATGCGCTTACCATTTTAAAAAAAATTTTTTCAGCGATAAAAAAAATTTTCTTGTAAAAAGGCAAGCCAATGAGACTTGCCCCCACCAAAAATTTAGCGACTTTTATCACCATTAAAAAAAAAAAGATGCAAAAAATTTCGTTTTTTTTGTTTGGTTGAGTTGTGTATTTTTTTTTAATAAAATTGCGAATAAAAAATGAACAAAAAATATATTCGCCAAAAGGATTTGGAAGGGGAAACACGGGGAATTAAAAAAACTAAGCCAAGCGCGGGTCGTGAAAAACAGCAAAGGGAAGGTTATCTAAAAGCATTTGGCAAATTTTTTTACCTGCGCCCAGACAATACAGAGACCGCACTTTTTTGAAAAACAATACCGAAGACACCCACCCAAAAGGATCTTCTTTTTACCCCCTGATACGATTAGACGAAAAAAAATTTTTGTAGCGCTCACAGTCATTGAGTAGCTTCAGTTTTCAAAGATGCGGAAAACCCTTAACCAAAGATGCTTTTGGGTTTCTGTTGCTAAAACTAATAATCAACGAGGCCCCTTTTTTCCTCGCTGATTCAAAGTCGATGATGGAAAGAATTTAAAGGCCGAGTGAACAATTATTTTTAAAAATAGAGTTCCATTAAAGAGGCTTCCGGGAGTTTTAAGACCAGGCTTTTGTTGAAAACTTTAACAAACATTATCTGAAAGGCTTTTTCTCCTACCAGTATCACAGAGAGCTGATTGAAAATTTCCCTCGCAACACAGAAGGGGTTAGAAGACTGCCCTCATTCTAACGTGCAATGAATAATGAAGAATTTAATTAACAGGTCTAAAACCAGTACAGCAATCAAAAAACAAACAATAAATGTTGTTGAAGACTCCAAATTTCGTGTTTTTATTATCCACCTTTATATGACTGCAGGGTTCAACTAACGTGTTCAAACTGCAATTTATGTCAGATCAGACTTGAATTACAGTCCTCTAAAGTTATTATTCAATCATTAAAAACTAATGTCATTGAAAATTTTTTTTTGTTACTTCCATATCGTTAAAGGTGAACAAAGATTCAGTGTAAACATACTTTCTGTTTACTACCAAATGGGCCAAATGCTGACAATACCGATTGGATAAAACATCTTCCTAATATAAATAAGAAATGGATAAATTTTGGTGATTTCAATGCGCTTTCCCTCCATTCGGGGAACCTGATTGCTTTGTTAAATCTTGCAATCGATTTTGTAAAAATATGTTGATTCTAATTTAGTATTAAATGAATGACGGCAGCATAACAAGAGTGCCTGATATATCAACGCATAGACCAACCTCCATCGATTTGACATTAATTTCTCCGATTTGGCCATCAATGCTACTTGGACAACAGAAATGATTCCATTAGGGAGTGATCATTTTCCTATTGTTGTGAAAATAAATGAGCAAATAGTTTGATGAAGAAGCAGAAGCTGAAGATAAAATACCAAAATTTTTATATAATAATGCAGACTGGAGTTTAATGAGTCAACCCTTTCTATGTATAGATCACAGCATTATTGAACACGAAGATATTGAAGTGTTTTTATAACAACTTTGAAAAGCATTATATCTCACTGAGAAATCAAGCCAAATGCAAATTTTCTACAGATAAAAAATATCAAGGAAATAGTTGGGGAAAGAAGAGTGCGCAGAAGCCGTATCAAATAAAAAAAAACATACAAAACATGGCTCAAAGATAGAACGATGAAAATTATTGGAAATGAAACTGCAAAAAAGCCACAGTAACAGGATTGTCCAAAAGCAAAACGTCTCTATTTCAATCATTTTTGTCATTCAAAATATTTTCCATAAAAGGGACATGCACAGATGGAAAAGGGTAAAGGAATTAAAAAACAAGTATTATCTACCTTCATATCCCTATTAAAATTAGAAAAAAATAATATCCAACATCATCAGAGAAAGCTGAAGCATTTGTACAAGCTTTTAAAAAAATAACTCATCATCTAGACTACTTACAGATACCAAAATTTACAGAGAACTAGAGGAAAAAAGGATCCTTATTGTGATCCCACCCCGGGAATCCAAACCATTACTTAAATGCATCTAAACATTTGAAGAATTAAAGAAGCACAAATTTCATTCTCCTCGAATAAGACAGCGTTGGATTAGTTTGAATTTCGTATCAATTGTTATGCCACTTACCTTTTGCTGGAAGCAAATTAACCTTCACATCGTTTTAAACCAAAAATTTTGGTTAAATGGAAACTCTTCCTACTGTCTGGAAGAGATAGTGGTAATACCAGTTCCAAAACAAGGTAAACCTAGGTCTGCAATTGATAGTTATCGACCAAAGCATTAACATCTCAAGTTGGAAAAATACTAGAAAAAATAGTTAAAACCCCATTTTACATTATTGTGAAAAGAATGACATAATTCCCAAAAATCAAGCAGTTTCAAAAAAGGGTAGAAGTACAATCGATCACCTTGTAAAACTTGCAAGTCCATGAAAAAAAAACAATTTGCTCGTAGAAAAAGTACTCTTGCTATTTTCTTTGACATTAAAAAGCAAAACGATAGTGTCCTGCATTCTCGTTTACTTTATAAGTTGAAAAATATTGGGATTAATGGCGCCAATGTACATTTTCATAAAATCTTTCTTATCGAGAGATCAGTTTGTACAAGGTTGGTAAATGTTACTCTTCTTTTTAAAGATATTGACATTGGCTTTCCCTCAAGGCCCATTATTGCACCCATTCTATTTAAAAATTCTCATTCACGATCTTCCTAAAATACTGTCTAAAAAGTATCATGTAGTGCAATATGCCGTGAATTGCAATGTGGATGAATACAAACATAAAAAAAACAGACAAATAAGAAAAACCAAAATTATATATACAAAATTATATCAAATTGAAATTGACAAACTGAATAAATATATGAACGAAAATGGACTAGAACTATCAGAGAAAAGACACAATTAAGTTATTCAACATGGTAAAAATCCAAAGTTTTGCCTCAACTTGTGCTAGAAAATAAAACTCTTCAATATTCCAATAATGTTAAATTTTTAGGTTTCATTTCACTCCTAAATTAAACTGGAGTTTCCATTTTGAATATCTTATAAACAATGCCAGACAAAGGCTACTTTACTAAAAATAATCAGTGCACAATCGTGGGGTCAAATTCCCAAACTCTATGTACATCTTTCTTTTATCTGGTTCGTTCAAAATTGACTTACGGACAGGAAGTATATTTTTCAGCTTCTCCAAACATTACTTAAGCGTTGAAAAGTTAGACAGTAAAGCTATTAAAAACCCCTTGGTGTTCCAGTACATCTAATACTTTTAAAACATATAAAGAAGCTAATCTCTTGTCACTTGATGTCAACGCAAACTAGCAACAGCCAAAAAATTAACCAGAAGTCTTTCTATATCAAATCAGTAACAAATGAATCTTTCTTGATTCCAAATCGATTTTCCTAAAAGGGCACAGAATATTTCTTACCTGCAGCCCATTCGAAAATTTTACTGATGAATTTTATTTAAAAAATGTGACATCGATATTGCATCCATTTTAAAACCTCCAACTATGCCCACATTTTCCCCAATGGGAGCATACTCTCCAAATTTGATATAGATTATACTACTCTAAAAAAAGAAGACAATATTAATTGATATCAGTAAAGCAAAAGAACATCTTGAAAACACATATCCACATCATCTTAAAATCTACACGGATGGTTTTAGCTTTAGAATCTTATACAGGGGCGGATTTGTAATTCCCGATTTAAAAGCAAAGAAATCATTTTGTTTAGGAAAGAACTTTTCAGTTTTCACTGCTGAACTATATGCAATCCCTTATGGCCTTATCCTTGGATATCTGATCTTGATGGCAATTTACAGCATTCTAATCTGTGTTGACTCTAAATCTGTTCTTTAAACTTACGAAATTGGATCAAATGTAAGGAAAGACTTAATTTTTATATAAAATTTATGATACATTCCGTTATGGCGAAAGGAACTTTTGTAGAGTTTTGCTGGATCCCATCTCATTGTGGTATCTAGGAAATGAAATAGCTGATAAAAATTTGCAAAAAGGGTGCTCTTAGAAAAAAATCCAGAAGTAGAATTTAAAAATGGATAAACATGAAATCATTTCTCTATTAGAAAATTGTATGAACAATGAAAAACTTCCTGCAAAAACGAAAGTGTTAAATTTTTCAAAGATCATTGTCCATATAATTTATAAGATGCGTTTAAACTCGTGGAAAACCAAATTTCTAAGGAGTAGATTGCGCTGTGGTCTCCCATTATCTATTCAACATATTCTTTTTGAATGTCCAATTCTAACATCTTAAATAATATCCAAAGGATAAATTTTTGGTTTTCCTTAGGGCTTTACAAGAAATTCTTTACAGCCCCAAAATGATTGATATAGCAAAGGCTATATCGAGTTCTGTTATTATTCATTTATTGTAATTGATTTATCAGTTTTTAAAATTATTGTTTGGTCGTTATAGGCAAACTTTCATGCATTTGTGCCGTGCGCGCGTGCGTGCGCACGCACACACACACACACACACACACACAAAACACACACATCACACCACACACACACACACACACACACACACACACACACACACATACGCTCACACACACACGGGCGCGCGCATGCATGCGTGCATGCACGCACTCGCAAACACACACACACACACACACACACACACACACACACACACACACACATACACACACACACACACACACACACACACACACACACACACACACACACACACACACACACACACACTCAATAAGCACTTACACACATACACCTTTTATTTTATATTTTATTTTATTTATTTTTTTTTTTAGTCTAATATCACCATTGTTTGAAGAGACTCTAAATTAAATCAATCTAAATCCAGTACACCCAGCAAACTATTACCATTTGGGTTGAAAGTAAGGTACCTTTATTTGCCGGGAGAAGCAGAAGGGGACACTCGCTTCAGGGCAACCGATCCAGTTTGGAGTGTGATCCATATGAAATAAAAAGAATTGTAAAAATGAATTCCCCTGTGTATTATTTTCGAGAAACTGACCACAACAAAAAAAACCAGCTCCTCAAAGATCTTTTGTGAAGGAGGAACTGCAGATAATTCCGCCAGACACAGTTCCGCTTTTAATTAATTTACGTAAATATATTTGAGTTAAAATGGAAGCTCAAAAGGAAGCGCAGGATGATACAAGAATGATAAATGAAAAAGACCTTAGAATTGAGCGGGAATCATATATTGAATTCTGCTATAGGGCAACATTTGCGAGGACTCATCAGCACATGGCAATGCATCCCAGATCACCTACAACCCAAAATCCCAAATTTTGACTATCAAAAAAGGGATAAAGAATATCTGAAATAATAAAAAAAATTCGAGCGCATCAAGCAAACATGAGAAAAATTTTGTCTGAATTGGATATTGATATATTGATTTTATAGATAAAGTTGAATGAAAAATATGGACCCGAATATAAACCCGAAGAAGATAAAATAATTATGCCGTTCTCCAATGCCCGATTGCATATGAAAACTCTGGGTTAACAAAAAACTCGTTTTTGTGTTTGTTCTATCTAATGACTTCTTTGTTACAACAGTTGTGTTACTCATGTAGATTAGATCGCAGTTTTACGTTGTCATGATGAAAAGTATGTTTATTGAACAATGCTTCTTTTAAATTTTCATGCATATGTTTGATTGCACAACACTGCGAGACATTCCCTTTTCTTTTTTAATGGTTTTTCTCCTGGCTCGAATACGTACATTTTCGACCTTAAACCAACAAACTCCTTGATCACCTTTTCCAGATAATTCATCCTTCATCTTTTCCTAAAACCTCTTGTTTTGTAATTGAATGCAAAGGCGAATCTTTAGGAAATCAGATGTGTCGTACCATCCCGCATGCCCTTACTACTTCTAATTCCATGTCTTTATAGATATCTTCAGTAGGAATCATAACAAAACTATCTGTAAACTGTGTAAAAATACTCTGGGCTCAGGGTACGAGGGCTTTAAAGTAGTCGTAAAGAAATTCTAACATCAAAAGCTTTGATAATTCTAAAACGGTAAACCCAATAAAAACGGGTTGTCCAATTTGACTTTCTTTTTCTTCACCCATTATACCAAAAAGCTGATCATGAAATCTTCTTAAGTCCTGATAATTTAGGTTTAGAAGTCAGCTTAATTGCTTCTTTTTTCCTCTGGTGACCAATCTGACATCTTTCGCTTGTGCGGATTTTCCAAGTCTTTCCGAAACAGCTGTTGTTCATTAGCTTAAAAAAAGTCTTTTTCTGAAGCATCGGGATTTAGTCTGAGATCAGTGTTCTTCATGATGTATGGTTTCATGAACTGTTCTTGATCAAAAGCAATTATACATGAACAGCTGTCAACTTCAAACCATGTCTTAAATAAAATTGTAGAATCTGTAATGACAGACATAATTTTTTTTGGCCTCGAAGATTAGGCACAAGTTTAGGCGGTCTGTTTTTTTTTGGCCATCTTAGACTTTCTGCTGCTAAAGGATAGTCATTATGCAAGTCATGGAGTTTCCTGAGAATATCTAAGTCAACTTCTAGAATGTATCCACGCTGTTGACCCGGCGTCAAACGCTCAACCACTTTAATGCTTTTTGAATATTTTTGTACCGCCACCGTGTACATTTAAATTACTAATGGAAAGTGATTGCGCCTTTGCCCCACCCATACAGAATTGTTTGCATCTAAATACATGAATAGTTAGACCTTTTACTTGGATCATACCCGTCCAAGAAATTTGTTGTTTGTTTTAACAATAATGGTGCGACGCCATACAAATTCCTCCACGCAATCCGTTTTCCAATCATCTGAATCATTGGTGGGTCAGACAATAAATCAATCTGTATTCCTGTAAACTTTAAGAAAGCGTCCCAACTCATCCCAGGCGCAGAAAATAATGCGCAGGATCCAAACTGTAAATGTTTCATGCAGTCTTTCTGTAATTTTCAAAGACGTCCGCCAACAAACATACATCAGCCACAAGTATGAATCATGATAGTCTCCCATTGTTTTTACACTCTAACTCTGCCCCGCATCTTGAACATGTTGTAATCGGAGTCACTGATTTCCTTTCCTTTGAGACTAGAACAGAACGCAACTTTAGGAGAAGGTGTCTTCGTCAAACCTTTCCCAACTGTTCATGTATTCATAAGGGTAAACACCCTTTCTAACGAGTGTTTGCCAAAATATTCCTTCCGTTATTTGGGCAGGGTTTTAAAAGGGCATAGCTATGACTCTAATGATCCCAAACAATGTGCTGCATAGATCATAAAAAGACATTATTTAAAGTGAAACACATGTACTTTTCTGATGACGTGCAATGCATGACATCCTAAAGGCGTCGGTTACTGCTTGCATTATAAGTGAGACGTAACCTCGCAAGTTTTTGAAAGAATAAGGCAGCTTCCATGTCTTTGGGTTTAAACTTTAGTTGAGATTTCATTTACTGTGTGCTGCTCCCTGAACTTTCCACTAATGTGATCCATGGTCTTTTTACTGTTGGATTGGTTTCCTCACTGTTAGACAATAGTTCTAAACCACAAATCCAACAATTGTGGCTGATTTATACTGTTGTTTTGGGCTTCGGGCGTCATTATGATTTCAGATAAGTTTAGATTATTTGAACAGTCATTACGCACTTCTGCATGCGTTCTAAGAAGTATTCTGCAGCAAACAAGTCCTCTATACAATTCGGCTTTGAAAAGGCGCCATCCGACCTGACAACGATGAAGGCAAATGAACAAATCTGATGATTACTCATTAAGACTGTTTTTCGAAGTTTTTGTGGGGCTGGCCTTCATAAGGAACAATAAGCGACTCGAAAGTCTGCGTAACAACATATGGGGAATTTTGCATCCGTTTTTCCCGTTCTTAAAACTAACTTTAGATCCTGGTGGGGCGTAATTAGTTCTGTATTACAGTCAACTGGGCCGATACAATGTTCTTATGTTCGCTCACGGGTTTAAAAGGATGGGAAATTTTTGTTAAACATTTTCACAGAATTCTTGTTATGTCCATTCTTTGAAGTATGCTGCATTAGTTTACTCATTGTTCGTATCAAGTGTAATGCGGTAGCCCTGCTGGTGAAAGCATCAGTAGTAAGTCAACATGATTTTTGTCTGCTCGCCAATTGTTGGCTGTTCTTAGACACTTTAATGGGCTGTAGATTTGTTTCCTCATCCCATGTGTAATATTACAGTTATTGGTTTGTTTGTTCTTCAAACTGTTCAATTTGACTACACTAACGGGAAAAAGGATATTCCATTGAATTTAAGATCATTGATGTAAGGCTGATAGTTAGATACCTCTCTGCGTTTTGCCGACATAATGCAACCTTGCAAAACACACCACATGAAACATTTTGTCTGTATTTTGTATGTTTAGAACTGCTCTTTTCGCTACCAATGCTGGGGGCAGCGGAATGTAAGCCTGCCTACAATCGGCGCATACTTAGACTTTTTTTAAATCTGATCTCTAAGACTTCACCCTTTTACCAACCAGAGCCTCTCATTTGGCTTCTTCGGCGGCGCCACATCAAACTGTGTAAGCATTTTCGTCTGCCCAACCGGGTGTTTAAGTCTTTATGAGAAAAAAATAGTCTGCTGTTTAGTTGAGACCCAGACTTCTAGATTTTCTTCATTTATTGTTAAAATAGTCGATTAAAACAGCTAACATTACTTTAACTGCGGGTCTATTGTTAGTTTTAACCTGAACTTGAGAAATACCCGAGCAACACTTGCCTGTACGTTTGCTGGATCAATGACTTCTAGACTGATATCTTAAAGCTTTTGATAAATATTCTTCCTTACCATTGCTTCAAACAATTCGTCTGGACCTTCATAATCTTATCCATCTGAGTTTTTTTTTCTAACTCCAAAATATTTATTTAAATCAAAAAAAATAATTAATCCGAATCAATATCACGGTCCTTTTGTGCTTGGACTCATAAACTAAAGTATAAACACCCTTTGGGGGTTGTTAATGTGAGCTGTTTTTGAACAGAGTTTAATGTCTCATCTACTTTTTTAACATTCCTTTTTATCTGATCGTGTCCCGGCTGTTGAAAAAAGTTGTCCTCGCCTTTCTTTGAAGATCAAACTTTGTCTTTTGTAAATCATCAAAACGCCTGTAAACGATTAAATTCTTCATCCGTGATGTTTGAGTCAACTAGTGCTTTATTTATTGTCATTTGAACGAACTAAAATTTTAGCTGTTATTTGTTGAACCATAGCTGTGTGCTTTTGGGGTTAATTTTTTTATTTTTTGCCCAGCACACCTACAGCTAATGAGCACAGGCCGAGAGCTAAAGACAAACCGCCTAGAGGTAAAGCTGCGGTTTCACCTACGCCTGTTGCTAAGAGACCAACACTTGTCCCCTGCTGATAGAGCACTTATAGTAGATGTTCCATATTAACATATGTAACGCATTAAAGGCGGCAGAATACCTCCGTTTGGTTTTGCTGTATTTGAAAGGTCTTTCCTAGTACTTGCTGCATTTGTGTAAGTTGGTTAATCTGAAGGTTTTTAAAGTTAGGGTTTTCTACTATCCCTTCTTTTGGCGACTCTGGGGCTGTAGGCACATTTGGATAAACCTGAACAGACATGCTTTTTTAAATAAAAATAATTTAGTATTGTATATTTTCTAATCTGTTTACCTTGAATATTCAGCGCGCATCATATATTAAAAACAAATGTGCATTAAGGGGTTTATTCGCCATCTTTTTTTTATCAATTGAATGTTTATTACGTCTTTTAAACCCCTCCTCCCCCCACTTCCATGCAACTGATTATCCTCTGTCGACCTTTGGTCAATCCATAAGCCCCTATTTTGTTGTTTAAAAAATCATCGAGTCTAACAATTGTGAAGGTGTAGATTCTTAAAACACAAGGTCTACTGTTGGGCTCTACACCCCCCACCCCCCAAACAATTTTCTTATTTCTCAAAATGTTGATAAGGTTTAAGCCCGCTACGTAGATTTGGGTTAGGACTGCCCTCAATCGAACATTGTACTTTTGTTATTTTAGGATTAATAAACTTTTCACTTCCTCTTTCGAATGGTTCTTCATCTTCACACAGCAATAAAATACTTGCTGCAACACTAAAACTAAAATTCCATATAGCGTCGGCCTTGCTTCTGGGATATGTTGTATGATGAATCACTCTTTCGTAATATATTGCTAATTTTAACTGATATTGTTGCTCAATCAGCCTTGCTAAATTAGGGTTGCTAACAACGTCAAACTCTAACGAGATGTCAGAAATGCTGTACTTTGCTTCGGTGTCTGTTGATCTGATAACACGTTTGTATTCATTAAAAGTTAGTTCATATGACAATCTGTCTTTTAATGCTCCTTGAAAGTATGGCGCATGCGCTTTTAACAACTCAAAATCTAAGGGTATGGAAAAGCGATTACCATACGCAAAATTTACAGCCACATACTTTTTACCAGCTTTATTAGCATCTGCGGCGCCTATTCTATGTTTTAGTGCTTCTTCATTATCTATTCCTTGAAACGCAAGATCAGCCCTCTCATTCTCGGTTAGCCATAGATCAGAATAGGTTAAAAATATGTCTGCATTGTGTAAAGAAAATATTTCTTGCCCCCCAAGTTTTATAGAAATTTTCTTAACGATTGCCCGTCCTAGATTCTGGACAACTGTCCTGTTTGGGTCTGTTTCTGATGTGAGTTCTATTTTGAAAGTAAGTTGCGCAGAGCCTGGCACAATCACTTCATTGGCTCCTAGGTCTGGAAATTTGACAGTAAGAATTTGATCTGCATCAATAGTAGATGGATTATTTGGAACAGTAATATTCCGTTTATTTCCCTTCACACCAAAGGGCTCTTTCAGTCTTCTATGCGGGTCGAGAATTGAACCATATGCTTGTGACATTTTTTTTATAAAACAAAATAAAAAGTTAATTATTAAAGAAACATGGCAGGCATCGAAGGTGAAGAAGATTATGATGTTTTGGATCCTGGAGACGACATGAGTGATTCCCCTTGGGAGCAGCATCGCTCGGGCTCTCATTGCATGATGAATTAGTAGAAGGGCGGCAAAGGCGTGAATTAACAGAAAGTAAGGTTAGATCATTATACCAAAGTTTAGGACTAGAACCTCCCGAAACTATATACCCTGATGATTTTGAACTAAAAGATAACCATTTGTATGTGAAAAACGACAAAGGAGAACGTGTTCCGCTTACGCATAAACGAGACCCGTCAAGGTTTGTGGGTTGGGATGCAATTAGACAAAGGCTCCGCGCAAGCGAGCGAAATCGCCTTGGCTTTACTAAACCAAAATTAGATAGGAAGCAGTTGCTAAACTTCAAAACATACAGCAAGAACTCCCAACAGATAGCCAAATACAAAGCATGCCACTTGAAAATTTAAGTCAAACAGCAGACAAAATAATAAATGCAATAAAAGCAGAAACCACTGAAGAAGAAGAAACAGCATTAAAAACTATACGCGATCCACCGCTACCTATGAGAGAAATTGATCATGCTGTAAGAAGCATCAGAGACGAATTAACAAACAATTCAGCAAAACTGAGAGAACTAAATGAAACAGTACCAAAAACAATACGCAAATCACGGCTGCCAGAGAGAGAATTAGAAGCCCTTGATCGTACTTTAAGAACATTCAGAGGCGAATTAACAAACAATTTAGCAAAACTGAGTGAACTAAAGAAGGATATAGAAAAAGAAAAAAAAAACTCGCTGAGGCTGACGACGCCAACTTAGGACTTGATATTAAAGAAAGAATAACCCAAAACCTAAAAGATCTAGAAAACCAAAGATTAGCAAGACTAGAAGTGTTGTCTACTAACCGAAAAGAATTACGAACTCAAGTGAACAGAATAAGAGAAACTATCCAAAGAATTTTACATGAAGACACGACACTAGCAGAACAAATACAAACACTGTTTAGGAGCACGGAGTCACATTAGCGAGCGTTATAACAGCCTTAGGATTTGCAATAAGTACACTGGTGTTGGCTATTACAGGTGGCGGTGGTCAAAGTTCATTACCTCCACCGCCATCCCCCCCCCCCCCCCATCACCGCCTGATAAATCATGGGTAAAAAAACAGCTTGATCATCTTGCGAGTTTATTAAAAAAATTAGCCAGTAAAGCTATAGACTCTTTACCTGGTATATTAGGGGGTATTGTTAGCTGGCTTTTGTCTACTGCAAGCAAAGTAGTTGGCTTTATGGCTGATCAATTATATGCATTAGTTCTCTTAATAATTGGGTTACTCTTTAGTAAAATAAAGAAGGAGTAATCCTAGGCCAGTTAATCCAACAACTAGCGCTGTCTTTTCATATTCATGGTCATTACTTTTTTGGACTTCGTGGACTTCGTGTTCTTCAATGACTTTTGGGCTTTGGGCCTTGGGGATTGGATGACTTATTCTTGGGAGCCATCTTGTTTGTTTACTGCTTGCAATATTACCGGCTCAGAATTTATATCGTTTGTGTCCAACCTTCTGTTCATTTCCTGCAACAAGAATTTCATTGTTGTAGTTCATTATTGTTCCTACCTGGAGTCTGAAGTCAGAAGGTAGCATGTATAAACCAGTGCCAACAGCAAAGTCTACTTTCGATCTTGCGTATTGTAAAACATGTTGGTACCTTTTAATACTTGAAGGCAAATCAACAGTAGAATTAATGGCGTCCTCTAAATTTGCCAAGTACTGTTTTTGTGCATCAAAGCCAGTAGAAGGATCAGTTATGCTCGATCTTGCCTGTGCTTGCGAACCTAGCAAACACCAAACGTAAGTACGAATAGAGTCGTTTATTCGTTCTATTCCTGCTTTAGTTAGGCCCTTAGAAGTGTCTAAAATAAATGTTGTCCACGCTGTTTTATGCTCTTGCTCTATGGACCCGAGGTGAACGCCTGTGCCTGAAGAGAAAGATGTATAAGGAGGATCCCAGTCATAGTTATACTTTCTGTGCACGCCCCAAAAATAAGGGGTGCCTAAGCCATGATTGCGGTCCAACTTTTGTCTAAAGTCTGTCTTAACATCAATATTGAATTCGCTACAGATCCTTTCAAAAGCCTTCATGTCTATTCTGTTGCTGAATGGATTAAACGGTTTGTCATTTGGTAATGGTGCTTGCAGTTCAGTCAAAATACGTCTGAAGGTGTAATAAAAATGAAATCTGTACACTGACCTCACCAAAGGATCAGGATGATTTAAATGATCAGCATACGATACTCCACTCCCAGTTGTTGCACAAAACACAGCAAAGTTTAACTGGTTCTGATAAAACTGCATCGGATGGCTGAACCACACTTTCGCGATGTAGTCTTTTTTAATAGGGGGGTTAAGATATCTGTTTAATGGCGTACTCACCTTTACTTGAAAGGTGTCAGTCTGGGTCACAGAAATGACAAGAGTATCAGTTGTTATATTTTAAGATTGTAGTGCGGCCCAACAGAATATTTTGCATCAGTATATTTAAACGCACTCATTTTTATTTTGTTTAAAAAATGTTTGTAACAATAACAACTCAAGACCGTCCTTCGTTTTTAGAACATGCTATTGATAACAATTGCGGAACCAAAATGGTCGCACTCCATGAAATTTTTTACAAAGTTGTATGGTTTAATATAAGTGAATCAAAGAAGAATAATAAGATTAAAAAATTGACAAAACAGGGCCAAAGTTAGCCAGTTAACAATACCTGATGGTTATTACGGGTTTTTGCTCACTAAAAGAAGCAATGAGTAACTTCAACATTACTCTCAAACTTAACAATGCAAATCTGAAAACAATGTTAACATTCAAGCCTGAAGAAGAAGTAGGTTACTATTTTGATAAAGAGCTAGCTAAAATGTTAGCTTTGCAGCTGACAATCATAGATTTAGAGTTACACCAAACAAAACTACTTATGAGGGAGAAAATCCGCTCGATCTTGCATTACATTCATTACTCTATGTCCATTTGGATAGACTAAGCACTGATGAAAACTTACATGATGGAAGGCCCTCAACTGTTTTAAGAGCTCTTCCATCAGGGAAAGCTGCATATTGCGATTATGAAGTTATACAATTCCCTAATTTACAGTTTAAAAGATTAGTTTGTGGAAGGGTCGGATCATTTAATATAAAAATCGCAGACAATACAGGGAAAGTCGTAAAATGTGATAACCTGCACATTGTTTTGGAAATAAAATAATTAGTTGTTCTAAAAAATAATGTCACGGGGGCCAGAAGAACCGGGAGTTACATTAGAACCTGTAAGGTGTATAACCTTAGAATTAAAAGACCTTGCAGACGTTGCGGACTTTGAACAGAACGGTGAGATAGGCGCTTTGTATGGTTTTGAGTACACTAAAGATGGTGATTATAAACGCAAAGAGGTTGGCGACAACAAAAAGTTTCCTAAACTAGAACAACTACGCAATGTAGAAGCAAATAATGCTGGCCAGTATGAATATAAAATAGTTCGAAAACCTGACAGCAAATGGCATTTAGAACCATATTTAGAATGGGAAATAAAATTTGAATTCATAAGCCCATTTACATTTTTTAGCCGTCAAAAAAGTTTCAGAAAAGCATTCAACTCTGGCCCTTTACATGTAAGTCTTATGCCGGACGACAATAGTCGGAAAGAGATTGAAATAACGCCGTATGGGAAAAAACAGTACATCCTCCACAGAAGAGAAACGGTTTTAAAGAAAGCTTCTACAAAATTACAGTTCTTTCCAAGCAGAAAATTAGGTGACACGTTCACAATGATATTTGAAATTTCTGTCTTTAAGATGTGGAGAGGGATGGGGTTGTGGGCGTTAGTGACGTCCCCTTTTAAAAGGAATTAATATTAGCTGGCAAAACTTAGACGTTAAACGTCTTAAAGTTACCATCGTCGTTCTTCACAATGGTGAGGATATTAAGACTATAACAACAAGCAAAAAAATCAATGTTGACTTAAATAGAAACAATCTTACAGAACTGAATTGGATTAATCTTACACATTTAGGCCTCATAGGGTTTTATTATACTGAACAATGTTCTAACAGAGAGTATGATAAACATAATAACTGGATTAGATTAAATTCTGTTTATAAACTATGGAGCAAACAACTATAGAATCAATGCGGATGTTAAACTTTATGATAAAAACCCCCCATTGCTCATTGATTTGTGGGCGGACTGGTTGTGGAAAAACAATATTTGTCCTCGACCTATTACAAACAGTTTATCGTTATAATTTTGATTATATTGTGATTTTCTGTCCACACTTAAAAGGAACAAAGCATATCATGATAGAAGGTTTATATGGACAGACGATGACGTATATTTAGTTAATCCTAGCAATAAACTAAGTGAGTGTTTAGAATACTTTTATAAAGTGTTTGAGGGAACGCAAACACTCTTTATTATAGATGACTGTTCAGCAGAAAAAGATATAGTTAAAAGAGAAACACTTTGTCAAAACTGGCTTTCAGCGGAAGACATGATGGGATAAGTGTGTGGATTTTATGTCAAAAATATAACTCAGTTTTAAAAGACTTTAGAGAACAATTAATGACCGTAGTTTTATTTCACATGAAAGACAAAGACTCATTTGATGAATGTATGCGTGAAAATGATGTTATTGAAAACGATCAAGAAAAACATAGGATTAAGCAAAAACTAAAATCTGAAAAGTTTAGTAAATTAGTATTGAAAACGGATAATCCTACACAGTATGTTTGTTTGTAAATAATCGTTATTTTTTGGTTATTGAAGTCTTACTTGTCACAGAACTATAAAATGCCAATCCTAGGGTCACTTCGCCCGAAAACTGGTTTGAGGGCGAAGTGAGTTAGGATTGGCATTTTATAGTTCTCTCCCCGTCTCTCTCTCTCTCCTCTCTCTCTCTCTCTCTCTCTCTCTCTCTCTCTCTCTCTCTCTCTCTCTCTCTCTCTCTCTCTCTCCCTCTCTCTCTCTCTCTCTCTCTCTCTCTCTCTCACACACACACACACACACAATTGAGTCTTGAGTCTCTAGCTCTCTCTCTCTCTCTCTCTCTCTCTCTCTCTCTCTCTCTCTCTCTCTCTCTCTCTCTGTATCTCTCATGGACCTGGAGAGCTATGCACACAGTCACAGCAAAGAAGGGGTATTTACCAGCAAACACAAGGACAGACTAAACCAATACCAATTCAACAGGCTGAATGTTTCCCAGAGCTGACACAGCCATGACCAAGAACCATCACTGTACCACAACATCAAGGGACACAACTGGAACAAGAACCACCACTGTACCACAACATCAAGGGACACAACTGAACAAGAACCATCACTGTACCATAACATCAAGGGACACAACTGGAACAAGAACCACCACTGTACCACAACATCAAGGGACACAACTGGAACAAGAACCATCACTGTACCACAACATCAAGGGACACAACTGGAACAAAAACCACCACTGTACCACAACATCAAGGGACACAACTGGAACAAGAACCATCACTGTACCACAAAACCTAGGGACACAACTGGAACAATAACCACCACTGTACCACAACATCAAGGGACACAACTGGCACAAGAACCATCACTGTACCACAACATCAAGGGACACAACTGGAACAAGAACCATCACTGTACCACAACAACAAGGGACACAACTGGAACAAGAACCATCACTGTACCACAACATCAAGGGACACAACTGGCACAAGAACCACCACTGTACCACAACATCAAGGGACACAACTGGCACAAGAACCATCACTGACCACACCATCAAGGGACACAACTGGCACAAACGACAGTCTCTGCCCTGAGGCTATAGATATGACGTCTGGTGGGTAGTGACGTCATCTACATTCTTCGTCTGAGTGGGGAATAGTGTGGGGATGTTTTTTTAGAAAGTCTGTTCCACTTCTTCCTGACTCTTCGACCTCCAGACACGGAGGATGTCGATTCCTATGTTGAAACTGCGTGTGTATTTTCCCTGCAAAGAAGGGAGTACCTACTACCTACGCAGAGAGAGAGAGAGAGAGAGAGAGAGAGAGAGAGAGAGAGAGAGAGAGGGGGAGAGAGAGAGAGAGAGAGAGAGCACAATCACACACATGTAAACACACACACACTCACACACACACATACACACATGCACACTCACACACATATGCACGCACGCACGTGCGCGCACGCACGTGCGCGCACGCACACACACACACACACAACACACACACACACACACACACACACACACACACACACACACACACGCTTGCACACACACACACACACACACACACACACACACACACACACACACACACACGGCTATGGTAAAGAGCTAGACAACACGCCTGCTGAGTTTTTTGCCAAAGTTCCGGAAAATGACCAGGTTTTCCAAAGCAAGACCCTGGACGCGAAGTCCTTCAGCGTTGTCTACTTTGATTTTTAGACAACAGCGATCAAGGAAAAAGCAGATCAGCCAAGAACAAGAGAGAACGAAAACCGAGAGCTGAGGACCGTTTCGTTCCCTGGACCAAACGACCTGTGGAACGCTTGGATCTGCCAGTCACAGGCCTGCTAACCGGTTTAACGAGAGCTCTGTAAGTACTGTTTTTGACATGAAACAGTAATAGAAACGTTATGCAATCGTATTTCCAGCTTAGAGAAAACGATAAAAAAATCAAACGAAAAAATTGACCTGATCGTAAAGAATAACAAAATGACGACAATGGTCAGCACAGCCACTCAGACTGCAAAACAGCCAAGTAATAAATCATATGCTGAAGCAGTCAGCTCGGGGCCAGTACCATCGCCCGCGGAGCAGCAGAAGAGTGGCCCTCAGCAAAAAATACCAAAATAAGCTTAAGCCCAAAGTCGAAGGAAACGCCCAGAGAATGACAAATAGAACACAGCAAAAACAACGAAGTGACGCAAAAAAATATTACATCAAGGCGACAGCAAAACGTCAGGATTCTGCTTCGAAAGGAAAGAAGAATGAAGAAAATATTGAGTCTGGTCTGCCAAGTGTACTTTTCATACACGATTCCGTGACAAACAAAGTCAACGATAAGAGACTCGGAGATTCCTTTGGATTTCAAGCAGAATCTCGGAAAACATTCAAAATCAAGGATATACAACAAACCTTTGAATTAGCATATCAAAAACACGACGCGCTACTGATTCACTGCGGAGTGAATGATTTGAAGTCAGCATCTCCCACGGACTGCAGTAAAGATCTGGTGCAGTGTATCAGACACATCAAGAAAGGAAATCCTGGTCTGAAAATAATTGTCAGCAAAATAGCTCCAGTCACAGATACTCATCTGACCATTAAGAGAGATCTCTTCAACGCCCTCTGACATCAGAGCTGAGTGAAGACGAGGACATAAGCCTGATCAGCCATAACAACCTGCGCGCGAGCTCCTGGCATCTCCGTGACGGCCTCCCCCACCAACAGTGGTGCAAGCGTCCTGGCCAGGAATATCGGGCGTCACGTGAGAGACCTGCTGTGGAGCCGACCCAGGAGGACCCGACGATCACGGTACCAGCCGTCCTGGTACTACCAGACCTACCAGAACCTCTGCTCTACAGCCTGGCCCCCTGGAGCAACAGGTTCAGCGTGTGGGGGACTGGTGAAAGTGGAACTTTGCAAAATACCAGCACCACTTGTGCCCAGAGTGCAACTCACTTTAAATATTGAAATTGCAGTATAAAAAAATAATCATTCATTTTCCATTAGCACAGTCATTCATTAATATATAATTGTTTTTTTTTTTTTCTGAATATCGTTTGCATTAACTTACAGGTACCTATTTTATCTGTTGATAAGTGAAAATTTCTAATGTTAAAAGACGGTTCTTTTAAGGTATTTCAGTGGAACTGTCGATCTTTATAACCTCCCTTGACCAACTAGCACAAAAACTTGCAGAAGAAAACTACAATGTATTGGCCTTGCAATCCTTAAACACACATAGAAACAAATTACCTAAACTCGTTGGCTATTACTTCCACCAGTTTGTTCAAGAGGGGACACAAATGATAAAATCAACGTAGCCATATACATTAAGGAAGGAGAGAACTACACCTCCTGTGCAAGTCCTGTTCCCACCAAACACACCTGATTCCTATTCCTGCGCAGTCAAGGTTCAGGTAAACACCAACATCATATTAACTGTCGTGTCAGTCTATCTACCACGGGGACCAAACGAGTTTAATTCTGAATGGTTACGATCATTACATATAAGACCAGATGAAAACAGTAGATATCTTATAACTGGAGATTTTAATGCTCATTCCCCGTTTTGGGAAAAAGGGAAATTGCCAGTTAATTACTAGTAACGTTTGTTGAAAATCTAGTCGACTCGTCCTTATATCTTTTAAATGACGGGAGAATAACACGTATTCCTGACAACCCTAAGCACAAGCCAAGTGCAATAGATCTAACTCTAGTATCTCCAGATCTAGCGCCACTTTGTGATTGGCAAACCCTTGATGACACACTCAACAGTGATCATATTGCTATCATCACTACCTTTGAAACTTCAAGGTCTGAACCAAAAGATTTAACAAAGGAAAAAGTCCCAAAATACAATTATAAATTAGCTAACTGGGGCAAATTCACGGAATTACTAAAAACATTCTATGTCGACACAAAAGAACTTGATACTCAATCTATTGACGACCTATACGATCAGTTTCAGAATGCTATGCTTTCTGCTGCGAATCAGTCAATACCTAGGATAAAACCTGCCAAATCAAGTTCAAAAAAGCACACAGGTAATGTCTGGTGGAATGAGGCATGTGAAAAAGGGAAAAAGGAGAAAAACATCAAACTGAGAGAATATTTACGAAGCAAAGGAGAAGAGCGCGCTAAAAAGCTTCTTGAGAAAAAAAGAGCAAAAAATCATTTTAATCACATCACAGCACAAGCAAAACAACAATACTGGTCTATCTTTTGTAAGAATGAATATCCAATCATAAAGATTTCCAAAAAGTGTGGGAAAAATTAAGAACAATGAAAAATGGAGTAAACTTGCCAAAATGTCCTGTCAAGCTTCCAAACTCTGATTTTCCTTCTAATTTAGAAAAGGCCGAAGCTTTTGCTGACATTTTCGCCAAAAATAGCAGCAAAGATAGTTTATTAACAGTAAATAGACTGCACAGAGAACAAGAAGACGGAAAGTCCATGTACAACGATCCAGACCCAGTAATAAACCACTATCTAAATGCTCCCATAACAATTCAAGAAGTAGAAGAATGTCTTGCAAATCTGGGCACCAGAAAAACATCAGTGGGTTTAGACGGGGTCTCTAATGAAATGTTACGTCATGTGCCACCTATTGTAAAGCGCTTTATCTCAGTATTCATTCAAAAATGCTGGGAAGATGGCAATTTGCCTTCATTATGGAAGCACTCTATCATAGTTCCTATACATAAACAAGGAAAATCTCGAAGTAACATAAACAGCTACCGCCCAATTGCCCTAACGTCGCATACATGCAAAACTAATGGAAAGAATTGTCCTAAACAGATTGCTTTATTTTTGTAACAAACATCAAATTATCCCTATAAATCAAGCTGGTTTTCAGAAAGGCAGATCAGCAACAGAACATCTAGTGAAACTCACAACACATGTCAAACAACAATTCGCAAGTCGAAAAAATATCCTGGCAACGTTCTTTGACATAAGGAAAGCATACGAACAAGTATGGCATGAACGACTTTTGTTTAAACTGAAAACTATTGGAATAAATGGAACCATGTATAACTATGTCAAAGTTTTTCTTCAAAGTAGAATTATTCAAACAAGAATAGAGCATGCATATTCCAACACTAGAATACTGGAAATGGGTCTTCCACAAGGATCAGTATTATCTCCAATTTTATTTTAATATCCTAATTGCAGAAATAACCAAAGGCTTATCCAAGACATAGTTTTAGTACAGTTTGCTGATGACATATGTCTGTGGATGAAAGTCACTATGAAAAGAAAAACCCCATTAAGATCCTTAAATTACATAAAGATCAAATATCAACATGAATTAAACAAAATCAGTAGTTTCTTACATGAAAATGGATTGACACTATCGACCGAAAAAACAATCTAATGCTTTTTAACTCTGGATATGACCCAGAGAAACTTCCACAATTTACCCTGAATGGTCTGTCTTACAATACGTCAAATCTGTTAAATTCCTAGGAGTATATTTAACATCAAACTATCATGGAACCAACATATTCAATATATATTGAATAAAGCAAGAAAAGGTTTAAACTTTCTAAAGATCATAAGCAAACAAAAATGGGGACAAGATAAGAGAGTTAACACTCCTATCTTCTGCTCTTGTGCGGTCTAGATTGATTTATGCTCAAGAAGTCTTCTTTAGTGCTCCACAGCATTTACTTAATAAGTTACAAAGTGTAGATTGCAAAGCATATAAACTTGCTCTTGGAGTTCCCACACATACATGTAACATCGGGACGTATAATGAAATTGGAATCTTACCTTTGAACGAGTTTCGAAAAATGTCCTCTCTAAATTTGTTTTAAAGAACCTTTCACAGAAAAGTTTCTGTACAAATGAAGTATCTCTCAATTCAGAGACAGATTTTGCTAAAAGAGCAAAATACATAAAATCAACTAAATCTATTCAATCATACACATCTACTCTTCTTAAAAAAACCAACATTAACCAAAGTGAAATAGCTGTCAACTCGTCTTTTCCACCTATTCCCAAATGGAAACAAACCAAAGCAAATTATGACACAAACTATACTGAACTGAACAAAACGACCCTCCATATCTTTTAAAATATTATGTAAATTCTCATTTGGAAAATAAATATAAGGATCATCTTCAAATTTTTACAGATGGCTCAGTGTTAGATGACTATAGAACAGGAGCAGCTTTATAATACCAAAATTAAAAGTAGAGAAATTATATCATCTTGGCATACACTTGTCAATTTTTACTGCAGAAGTAGTTGCTATTTTAATGTCCCTAAAGTATGTTTTAAATTCTTTCATAGAAAATTGTCCACTTTTACTGTGCAGTGACTCAAAGTCGGCTCTTTCTGCCTTACAGTCTTTAAATCCAAAGATTCGTTGTAAGACAATTACAGAAATCAATTACGTGACACATCTCCTATCAATGAAAAGAATAAATGTGACGTTCTGTTGGGTGCCCTCTCATTGTGGAATCTCAACAAACGAGAAAGTTGATCAA
>CM031606.1:791761-813623 GCA_018398815.1 Conus ventricosus
CCCCCTGTCCGAGTCTGCTGGAGCACCCTGTCGCACTAGGTGCTCCGAGCCGGGTTGGTTCTCGCAGGGAGTCGCTCAAAGCCGACACCCTCGACTTCCAAGCGGCAGTGAAGAGCGTGTCCCGGGGGGGGGGGGGGGGACGTAGCTGTTACTGGAGGTCCTGGACGGGGGTCCAGGCCGGCCAGTCAAGACGGCGGCGTCTCTACCAGCCCTCGGTCCCGACCAAGGCGTGGCCTCGATCAGCGTGTGGCACCATCCCGTCCGTGGTCTCAACCAGAACGTGGCCTCGACCAGTACGTGGCACCATCCAGATCGTGCTCCGGGTGAAGCCCCGGAGGGGGGGGAGACGTAGCTGGGAGGAGAGTCGAAGAGGAGGGAAAGAAGAAGGAAGGAGGAAGGAAGAAGGTACTGGAACCCTGCCGTCATACCGTCTGACCATTGCTGTCAAGTCTTAGCCACTCGCATGATGGGCGAGGGGAAGTGTATTCAACGCACACATTAAACCCATTGAATCAAGTCTTCTCACACGATGCAGGTAAAAGACTGCATTAAATCAACAGGTTATAAAACAAATATGAATTATCTTCACCCTTCTCTCACTCACGCTTAACGTTTTCCTTCCTTTAGGAAATAGATCAACACAGCGACCATCGCTTAATAACTGCCACCACATTTGCAAATAATAATTCAATGGCACAACTGTCACATTTTATAAACACATTTCAAAATAACACAAATTTCCAACCACGCATCCGAACGACAAATCATGCGCACGCACGCTTGTGAACATAAAACTCGCTCTCCTTGCACACACAAACAGACGGTGGCCGAAGGATAAAAGTCCGGCGAATGTGACGGGGGCGGACGAGCGAGACCAAGCAAGTTCCAACCCTGAATCACCAGGTTCTCTCCCTTCCCCACCGACTACCGCATCACCAGATACATAAACAGGAGAAAGAATTTTGGAAATAATTTAGAATGGCCAGGTTAAAGATGGAATTAACCAGAGAAAAGGTCTCACACAATATTTCTCTTACAATTTCGAAAACAAAAGAAAATTGCGCAAAAGCGAAGACTAAGCCGGCTAACAACAACAAACCAAAACAAACAGACCACGAAACTGATGCTTACCAGCTACCCGTGGGTGACCCCGAAGAGGCGGGTCAAAGGACTCTCTCTACCCTCTGTCCAGTCGAGAGGACAGAGGCGAAGATGCGAAACAGAAGAAGCGATGTCCCTCTCCTACAGCCGACTGCAGGAATTGAAAGTACTGACTGTACTCTCGACGATAAGGTAAAGAACCAGACTGGAGCAGGCGCTCCCAGAGACATCTTCCGCTCGAGTGAAGAGCTAACCTCCCTCAGCAATGGCAGCCAACATGCCATGCTGCGTCACAGAGTGAGCATACTTCAAACTAAAAGAAACGAAGCACGTGCGACGGGTAAAAAGACAGGCGAGAGCCGATAGACAGAAGTTCGAGAGAAAGGTACCGGCCACCCGTGTACTTGCAGGATGAATAGCACGGGCGGTGGAATTAGAGAGAGAGAGAGAGAAAGCAAACCGAAGTTGAGCTGAACTATACCAAGGTGCAACCGCACCACAAGCCACACTAAGGACGGGTACACGACGACAGCAACGACAATAAACAAATAAGTAATTCCGCCACCTAGGTGGGTCGAACGTCGTGGGCCTCGTGACAAACTCGTGACAAACCCCCCTTCTAAAAGCATCTGTTTCTCTGAGATACAGTGCTCCTTTGAACCTTGTCGCATGTGCAACTTCACAACAATGGACCGAACCCAACTCTCTGGATCGACAGAGTACGATGAATCCAATACAAACATTCCACGATAGAATCACACGGGGAAATACATAATACTACATTTATCAAACAACTAAGCAAACCTTCCAACCATGAAAGTAACAATACGAACCATTGGTGATTCACTACCGTTAACCCCACTGAAGTGACAACTGTCACTACACCTGATACAGAGACCAAAAAGGGATATAACCCTGGTTGAGGGGAGGTGTCCCTCTGACTGATTTTCCAATATGCTAACTACGGAGCTCGGCTAAGATGTCAGCATCCGTATTACAGGAACCCTTGATATGACGGAAAGTGAACGCATGACTCTGCAGTTCCACTGCCTAACTCATGAGTCGACGACTGACTGGCCGGATCCGGTCCAAGCACTGGAGAGGATGATGATCGCTCTCCAGTACAAACTTCCGGCCGTACTTCTTCTTGGGCACGCCATGCGCGCCCAAATCTGCCAGCGAGTTTCAGCAATAGTAGGGGTATCGATAGTCCTAAGCGGGGCAGCCTCTGGGTATCGACTCGCAGATTCTACCACTACCGAAGTGTAGCGGTGACCGCGATCGGATGGAGGATTAATGGTCCCACCAGGTCGACCCCAACCTTGCTGAATGGCCCCCAACCCGTGGCACTGACCCTAGGGAACACGCTTCAAGCGACCCTTAGGCGTTGTCCGTTGGCCAGACATCGCAACTGCGGCAGTACTGCCTAACCTGTGAGTTCATCCCTGGCCAAAAGAAGTCCTGTCTTACTCGCCTCGAGAGTCCGCTTGGAGCCCAAAATGACCTGCCCTGGGGGAATCGTGGGCCTGCCGGAGAACAGATTCTCTCAAGCTTTGGGGAACGACAAGCTGCTTGGCCACACGATCGGGCCTGAGTGGAAACCTAAAGAGGATCCCCTTGTGGAGCTTGAAGCTCACCTTGGCGTGTCGGGCAGACTGAGCGGGACGATCCACCATTGTCGCAGGCGTTGGACATCCAAGTCCCTGGCCTGAAGACGGATAATGCTAGCAGGATCGGCCCTTGCCAGAACCTCGTCAGAGGATCGGCTGGAGAACGGACGCAATTCCTGTTCCTGCTTCTTAGCTTTGGCGCGTGTGGTGACTCCCACACACGCCTGTACGGCAAATCCGTAGACACGGACTGACTGCGTCCGTCAGCAAAGTGACAGTATTCCCCTATGAGAAGGAATACATAGGTCGCTCCACCGCAATGGCCCATACTTCGCCACAGAAGTAGGGGTGGAGATAGGAATAAGTACAGAAGGACGGGTGGAGGTAAAACCAGCCTCCAACCCCACACATCATAACTAGCGCCCCGCCGGGCCTCAGGGGAAACCAAATTCTTATCCACAAAGATCGTTGATGCTCCCGAATCCCTGATGGTGTCGACCAAGGAGGAACCAACAACAGAGAGAAAAAACTGGGCACTCTGAATCACCAGAAGCTTGGATAACCCCACGTTAGCCGAGGCGCGAGGATGTGGAAAGGACTAGCCCCATGACTACCAGCGCCCTAGGGCAATCTTTCCTGATGTGGCCAGGACGACCACAAAGAAAACAAAATCGAGGTGCTGAGGTCCCCGATGGACTGCCTGCCTATTCGATCCCGCTAGCAGTTGTCGGCGCCTTATTGCCACTAAATCCTGTGGAGGCTTCCTCTCCGTATCTGGGCGATGCCATAAGCCCTGCGAGCTTCAGCAAACACCTCAGCTGTGTGAAATCGCAGCCGCGAAATCCTGAGGTGCTGTCTCGCCTATCCGGATCCTCAACTCTGGGGACACAGTGTTGGTGAGCTGTTCAATGAGATCAGACCCTCCAGCTCCAACTTAGCTAACTGACGCCAGTACCCTAGCGTCTTGCGCAGCCTATCACCAAAACTGCACGAAGGTCTCATCATTATTCTTCTTCAGGGACCTAAACTTCCTCCTGTAGGTCTCTGGGTAAGGTGGAAACGCTTACGCAGAGCCAACTGCATGTCTGCATAAGACGCACCTTCATTTAGAGTGAGCACACACTCCCTTGCCAGCACCAGATAATCCAGAAAAAAGGTGCATAGCCTTTTGCTCCTCAGACAATTGGTATGAACAAGCAACCTTGTCGAAATGCTCTAAGAACATATCAATGTCCTCACTAGGTCTGAACTCTGGAAGCTTTAACTTTGGGCCTCTAACTCTATCACCTGCCTGGTGATTAACCCCCTGACTTACAGATGCGGGAGACCGCGAAAGAAGTTGTTCCATCTCCTCCCTACGCAGAGCCTCCATCCTGTCTAGTTTTCCCTACGGAGGGCAGCCTCCTCCCTACGCTGATCAGCCTCTTCCCTACGCCGATCCCCCGTCTGGCAGCCCTCCTCTCTACGCTGAGCCTCCTGTCTAGCAGCCTCCTCCCTACGCTGAGCCTCCTGCTTAGCAGCCTCCTCTCTACGCTGAGCAGCCTCCTCTCTACGCTGAATAGCCTCTTCCTTAATGCATAATTTCCTGTCTGTCAGTCTCCTCCTGCGCAGAGCCTCCTGCCTAGCAGCCTCCTCTCTACGTTGATCCAACTCTTCCCCACGGAGCTTGCCTCTTCCCTACGAAGAGCTTCCTGCCTAGCAACCTCTTCCCTACGCAAGCTTCCTGCCTAGCAGCCTCTTCCCTACGCAGAGCTTCCTGCCTAGCAGCCTCTTCACTACGCTGCCGCTCCAGAAACAGAAGGACAGAGGTGATATCCTGAGCAGGGTTCACCACTCCCGACCCGGAGGATGATCCGTCTGACCCTTCCCTTGGGTTTTCGACTTTCCCATAAGGAAAGTCTTCTGGGGCATGCCCCTTACGAGGGGAAGCCTGGAGAGGAGAAGGTTTTGGTCTCTGCGACTCAACAGAAGCCCACAGTTGCTTCGCTATACTCTGACGCTTCCGAGCGGAAGTGCCAGTCGGGGTCTCGACAGGGAGACCCCCCAGCGAAGAGGTAGTAAAAGTACTCACTGGGCTACCTGCTACAGCACTGGAATAGGTAGAAGTTACCGAAGTCGAAGTACTGGTACTAATAGTAGGGACTACAGTAACATTTTGAATACCCTTCTTCTTCGACGCCCGCGTCGCCATACCACCAGCGCCGGACGTCGCCATGACAACAATATCCTACAGTTTTCCAAATACAGGGAAAAACAATTCCACTAGAAAAAAAAACAAATATTTAGGGCGTGTGTATATGTGTGTATGTGTGTGTGTGCGTGTGTGCGGACAAGTTCCGGCTGCTCCCACTCTGGCAACACCGCGCTCTACAGCACGAGCAACAGTGCGGTGGGGCTCACCGAAAAAAAAAAAACAAAACAAAAACTATGTCCGGCTGCCCCCACTCTGGCAACACCGCGCTCTACAGCACGAGCGACAGTGCGGTGGGGCTGGCCGGAAAAAAAAACAAAACAAAAACCTAGCAGACGGAATCCGGAGAGAGAAAAAAAAAAACACTAGCGTCCGATGCACCCCCCTGTACTCAACAACCCGGTTTGAGAAAAAAAAAACAAGAATTGGCTAAATACAAACAGGAATGGAAGACTGAGCGGCAACAGAAGGGCAAGACTTACGGCCGTACCTGCGTGAGGTACCCGGCGGAAGGAGGTCTGGACGCGGTCGACTCCCCTTGGTCTCACCCCGACTCCCGAGTCACGCCGGATGTTCCCTCAGGCCACAAAAAGACTCCCTTCACACTAGAGTCACCCAGCCAACCACCCACAAACAAACACGACAAACTGACTAAACATATACAAAACAGACAAAACTAAACAGGTACTCTGCGAAACGAGAGAGAGACAGCCAGAGCCCTTCACATCCCGGACGAGCCCCCACAATTGTCACGACCGACCCCTGGAGGTCTGCCCTGACAGGATCGGTCTAGGTGGAGTGAAGGGAGTGACTGACCTCACACGCTCCGCAAGAGACCACACAATAAAGATTACGATACAACACCCCATTTTTCACACCAGCAAAATAAACATTCCAACACACGCACCATGCACGATCACAATAAAGCACTCCAACGCACACAACATGCACAATCACGATCAAGCACTCCAACGCACACAACATGCACAATCACGATCAAGCACTCCAACGCACACAACATGCACCAATCACAATCAAGCACTCCCGCACCCACAACATGCACGATTATAAATAAGTATTTCGCCATACGACGCACATGATCACACTTACAGCATTCCAGCACATATGACAAATACACAATTATAAGGAAATATTTCCAGCATTGACCCTTCTTAACACCATGGAGTGCGTGCACACCCCTGCCCCTGTCGAGTCTGCTGGGAGCACCCTGTCGCACTAGGTGCTCCGAGCCGGGTTGGGTTTTCGCAGGGAGTCGCTCAAAGCCGACACCCTCGAACTTCCAAGCGGGCAGTGAAGAGCGTGTCCCGGGGGGGGGGGGGGGGGACGTAGCTGTTACTGGAGGTCCTGGACGGGGGTCCAGGCCGGCCAGTCAAGACGGCGGCGTCTCTACCAGCCCTCGGTCCCGACCAAGGCGTGGCCTCGATCAGCGTGTGGGACCATCCCGTCCGTGGTCTCAACCAGAACGTGGCCTCGACCAGTACGTGGCACCATCCAGATCGTGCTCCAGGTGAAGCCCCCGGAGGGGGGGGGACGTAGCTGGAGGAGAGTCGAAGAGGAGGGAAAGAAGAAGGAAGGAGGAAGGAAGAAGGGTACTGGAACCCTGCCGTCAGTACCGTCTGACCATTGCTGTCAAGTCTTAGCCACTCGCATGATGGGCGAGGGGAAGTGTATTCAACGCACACATTAAACCCATTGAATCAAGTCTTCTCACACGATGCAGGTAAAAGACTGCATTTAAATCAACAGGTTATAAAACAAATATGAATTATCTTCACCCTTCTCTCACTCACGCTTAACGTTTTCCTTCCTTAGGAAATAGATCAACACAGCGACCATCGCTTAATAACTGCCACCACATTTGCAAATAATAATTCAATGGCACAACTGTCACATTTTATAAACACATTTCCAAAAAAACACAAATTTCCAACCACGCATCCGAACGACGAAACATTTCGCACGCACGCTTGTGAACATAAAAACTCGCTCTCCTTGCACACACAAACAGACGGTGGCCGAAGGATAAAAGTCCGGCGAATGTGACAGGGGCGGACGAGCGAGACCAAGCAAGTTCCAACCCTGAATCACCAGGTTCTCTCCCTTCCCCACCGACTACCGCATCACCAGATACATAAACAGGAGAAAGAATTTTGGAAATAATTTAGAATGGCCAGGTTAAAGATGGAATTAACCAGAGAAAAGGTCTCACACAATATTTCTCTTACAATTTCGAAAACAAAAGAAAATTGCGCAAAAGCGAAGACTAAGCCGGCTAACAACAACAAACCAAAACAAACAGACCACGAAACTGATGCTTACCAGCTACCCGTGGGTGACCCCGAAGAGGCGGTCAAAGGACTCTCTCTACCCTCTGTCCAGTCGAGAGGACAGAGGCGAAGATTTCGGAAACAGAAGAAGCGATGTCCCTCTCCTACAGGCCGACTGCAGGAATTGAAAGTACTGACTGTACTCTTGACGATAAGGTAAAGAACCAGGACTGGAGCAGGCGCTCCAGAGACATCTTCCGCTCGAGTGAAGAGCTAACCTCCCTCAGCAATGGCAGCCAACATGCCATGCTGCGTCACAGAGTGAGCATACTTCAAACTAAAAGAAACGAAGCACGTGCGACAGGTAAAAAGACAGGCGAGAGGCCGATAGACAGAAAGTTCGAGAGAAAGGTACCGGCCACCCGTGTACTTGCAGGATGAATAGCACGGGCGGTGGAATTAGAGAGAGAGAGAGAGAAAGCAACCGAAGTTGAGCTGAACTATACCAAGGTGCAACCGCACCAAAAAGCCACACTAAGGGACGGGTACACGACGACAGCAACGACAATAAACAAATAAGTAATTCCGCCACCCTAGGGGTCGAACGTCGTAGGCCTCGTGACAAACTCGTGACAGCACTGAATACATCATGTTCGTGCAGTGTGTTGCTGGCTTTCTGAAATGGCGCTGAAATACATCATGTTGAGTGCAGTGTGTTGCTGGCTTTCTGAAATGGCGCCGAAATATATCATGTTGAGTGCAGTGTGTTGCTGGCTTTCTGAAATGGCGCTGAACTACATCATGTTCAGTGCAGTGTGTTGTTGGCTTTCTGAAATGGCGCTGAACTACATCATGTTCGTGCAGTGCGTTGTTGGCTTTCTGAAATGGCGCTGAACTATATCATGTTCGTGCAGTGTGTTGCTGGCTTTCTGAAAAGGCGCTGAACTACATCATGTTGAGTGCAGTGTGTTTCTGGCTTCTGAAATGGCGCTGAACTACATCATGTTGAGTGCAGTGTGTTGTTGGTTTTCCCGAAATGGCTCTGAACTACATCATGTTGAGTGCAGTGTGTTTCTGGCTTTCTGAAATGGCGCTGAACTACACCATGTTCGTGCAGGTGTGTTGTTGGCTTTCTGAAATGGCGCTGAACTACATCATGTTGAGTGCAGTGTGTTGCTGGCTTTCTGAAATGGCGCTGAACTACATCATGTTGAGTGCAGTGTGTTGCTGGCTTTCTGAAATGGCGCTGAACTACATCATGTTGAGTGCAGTGTGTTGCTGGCTTTCTGAAATGGCGCACGTCTACATCATGGTCAGTGCAGTGTGTTGCTGGCTTTCTGAAATGGCGCTGAACTACATCATGTTGAGTGCAGTGTGTTGCTGGCTTTCTGAAATGGCGCACGACTACATCATGGTCAGTGCAGTGTGTTTGCTGGCTTTCTGAAATGGCGCACGACTACATCATGGTCAGTGCAGTGTGTTGCTGGCTTTCTGAAATGGCGCACGACTACATCATGTTTGTGCAGTATATTTCATGCATACGTTCACGCGTACATGTGTGAGAACATGTGTGCATGATTGCGTGTGTGGTATGTGTGTGCTTCCGTGTGTGTATCTGTCTGTCTGTCTGTTCTGTCCACCTGTCTGTCTGTCTATTTATCTAACTCCCTATCTATCTGCCTATCAACCTATCTATCAATCTATTATCTATCTATCTATCTATCTATCTATCCCAGAAACGTGTGTGTGTGTGTGTGTGTGTGTTGTGTGTGTGTGTGCGTGCGTGCGTGCGTGCGTGCGTGCGTGCGTGCGTGTGTATGTGTGCGTGCGTGCGTGCGTGCGTGTTTTGTGTGTGTGTGGGGTGTGTGTGTGTGTGTGTGTGTGTGTGTGTGTGTGTGTGTGTGTGTGTGTGTGTGTGTGTGTGGTGTGTGTGTTGTTTCGTGCGTGCATCGCGCGCGCGTGTGTGTGTCTGTTTAAAACATCAGCTAACTCTCTCTTTTTTCCATCCCTCCTCCCCCATTCTTTCTTACTAACTCTCTATTGGTCTCTGTCTTTGTTTCTGCTCTGTCTGTCTGTCTGTCTGTCTGTCTGTCTGTCTGTCTGTGTGTCTGTCTCTGTCTATCTGTCTGTCTGTTTCTTAGTCTTTGTCTGTCTGCCTGTCTCTCCCTCCTTTCTTTTCTCTCCTCTTTCTCTCTCTCTCTCTCTCTGTCTCTCTCCTCTCTCTCTCTCTCTCTCTCTCTCTTCTCTCTCTCTCTCTCTCTCTCGCTCTCTCTCTCTGTATATATCTATATATCTATATCTACACACACAGAGAGACACACACAGATAGCCAGCTAGCTAGCTAGCTAGATACACATCCACAGATACATATGACCGGGCAAATCAATGCAAAGAAAGGGGTGTTTAGCTGTAGCACACAGGGACAGACACAATCAATAAGAATTGTGGCCTGCTGAATAGTTCTCTGTAGACACATCCATAGCCAGGGGCCATCACCCTACCACAACATCAAGGGGCACAATTTGAACACGCTACAGTCTACATACGGCCATGGATACAACATATGTTGGAAGTGACGTCATCCATATCATTCCCGTGCCGCTGATATTGTCTGGAGATGTTGCTTCTAGCTCTTCCACTCTACCCCTCCTTCAGATTCTTGGGAATGGCGAACGAAATCATGCATAGAATCTCAGCGAAGATGGGAATACTTATTTATCACCAACACGGTGACAGACTAATTCAATTAAACTCACATGAGCTAGATGAAACGCACTGTAGACATCGTAAACAGCAAAAAACTTCCTTCTCCACCTCCCCCTCCTCCTTCGCTCTTCCCCTCCTTTAAATTAAACATCTGGGGTTTTTGGGGAATAAATCTGTACATGAAATCTGGGGAAGGGGTCCCTTCGAATAGACTAAAAAACCCCGGGGTTTCCGTGTTTTAAAAACGCCCGCATAACATTTTTGGAAACCCAACTTAAAAACCCCCAAGGGCCAACTTTCGGAAAGTAACCATTTTGGCCTTTGGGTATGGTTTTACATTTTACACATAGCATGCACCCTGGCTTTTAAAAAATTTGGAAAAAAATTAAAGGGAAAGGAAAGGGAAAAAATGATCGAAAATAAACCCAAATACGGGCCCTGGATGACACGGGAAACAATTTAATGAACCCCCAAGCTGGCACCTCTTCAGTCGGCAAAAAAACGCCAGGTAGGCAGCCCTTTTTTTAAAAAACGATTGTGGGTTTTGAAAACGCTAGGGGGGCTTGGTCTCAAACCGAAATGGGCCCTTAAAATAAAACATTTTTCAAAACATTTTCAAAAACCAAATACTCACCACAGACATTCACCGACGGGCCCCGGGATAAAATTGCCCCAAAAAAAGGGTAGGGGAATAAATCTGATTGTACTCCTGTCTCTTTCCCTCTTTTTTTTGGCCCCCTTTTCTGTCCCTTTTTTTCCTCTGCCCCTTCTTCTTTCCCCTTCCCATCTCTCCCCCTCTCTCCCCCCTTCACCCTAGTCTCTCTTCCTCTCACCTTTTCCCCCTCTCTCTCTCTTCTCCCCCTCTCTTTTCTCTCCCCTTTGTCTCTTCCCCCCCCCTCCCCTGTAACTCTCCTCCCCCTCTCGGGCCCTCCTCTGCTTCTCTCTTTTTCCCTCTATCTCTGTCTCTCTATGCCTCTTTTTCTTTTAGGGGTCCCCCCGTCGCTCTGTTTGTTTGCTCTCTGTCCTGCCCTCTCCCCCCTGTCTCTCCCCCGGTCTCTCTTCTCTGTCTCTTCCCATCTCCTCCCCCTTCCCCTCCCCTTTTTCCTTTTCTCTCGAACTAAACTCCCCAAACCGGGCAAAAACGCCTTGTGTGGCTCCCCCATTAAAAATTAAATGTTTCGAAAAATTTACCACTTTTTTGGGTTTAAAATTTCGTTTCGAAAAGGAAATTTTTATTACAAAAGGAAGACATCATTCTGCACCTGAAGATAAAAATTTTTTAAAAACGAAAAACTCAAAAAAACCGAACAAGAAAAACTTCAATTGGTAAATTCAACTACCATTTTTTTCTAGGGCCACCCCAAATTTTTTGATAAACCCCTTTCCGCGGCTTCACTAGATCGTTTATGCACAACATATTTCCACTTTAAACGAAATGCACAGACATACTTTCGTGTTTCCCTTTGAAATTGGGGAAATATTAAAAAAAATTGAAGCCCCATCAAACTCCATTTCACACTTCTTACCTGACCTTCTGCGCGGTGCCGTCCTTTGAGCAGTAATTGCTTTTTGGGGATGTCACCCCTTTCCCCGAAAGGGGCCTTCAGCATTCTTTAGAAACCGCCGTGCACCGAAAAATTTAAAATTTCCCCCCACGTTTAAACGACAGTAAATTCGGAGGGTTTTTGTTTTTTGGGGAATTTTTTTTTTCCCTGTCGAGGATCACCATCGCCTCCCCCAAACTCCCCCCCCTTTTAAAACCATCCACATTTATCGGGTGTTTTTGTTTATAGGGGAGTTTTTTTCCCTCTTCGGGGAAATTACCCACCCCCCTTTAAAATCCACATTAGGGTGTTTTTTTGTGTTTTGGGGAAGTGTTTTCTCTCTCGAGGATTACCATTTTCCCTCCCCTTTACACCCGAAGTAAAGGGGTGTTTTTTTTGGTATTGGAGTTTTTTTCCCCTCTCGGGGAAATTACCACCCTCCCCTTTCTCCACAGTGATCGGGGGTTTGTTGTGTTTTTGGGAAGTGTGTGTGGGTTTTTTTTTGTTCTCGGGGAAATTACCTTTTGGTTCCCTTTTAAAACCTTTTTCATCAACAGTAAACGGATGTTTTTTGTGTATTGGAAATTTTTTTTTTCTCTTAAAGGTTTTATCATCTCCTCCCCCAACTCAACATTGAATGGGGTTTTTTAAATTTCATCGAGGGTGTTTCCCGGTTTTTTATTGTGCTTTGGGGGGAGTGTTTTTCTCTTCGCCGTCACTTCCCTCAACCCCACGGGTGATTCTTTTGTATATTGTGTTTTGGAAAAGGGGTTTTGCTTATTTTTTTTTTTTTTTTTTTTTTTTTCCTTTTTTTTTTTTTTTCTTTCTCTCGAAAAACCCCGGGTCTACTTAAACTTCCACGACTGATTCAAAAGAGTAAATTTGTTTTTAAAAGTTTTTTTCCTTTTGGGAATCCCTTTTAAATTTTTTCGCCGTTTAAAATTGGGACATTGACCTAAATTTTGTATTGGGGCTCGGGAAAATTTTTTTCCCCCTAGGATTACTGTCCCCCCCCCCTTTAACATCAACAGTTTTTCCTTGACGCGTTTTGTTTTTAAAGTGTTTTGTTTAAAGGGTTTACCATCTTTCCCTTTAACATCCCCTGTTATTTTTAAGACTGGGAGTACTTTTCTTTTCGATTCCCGACTTGAAAATAACACTAAAAGTGTTTCCCGATGGGGCATTTTGTAAAAAGATTGATTTTTCTTTTGGGATTAATATCTTCCCCCAAAACAAAATTAAACAGTGTTTTTGAAGTGTGTCTTTTTTTTTGAGTGATCCCCTCTGCCTAAAAATTAACCTCACCCCTCTTTAAAACTGACAGGCACCTGGCTTTTTTTTGAAAACACTGCACGACGCTGCCTCCTGGATGACATAATCCCCCCCTTCATGGGAGAGTTTCGTGCCCTTTTCCCTTATGCGCATCGAGCCCTTTTTTTTTGGTCTTACCCAAAATTTTCCTTTTTAAAAAGCTCTACTATTCAGTTTTGTAGATTACCCATCCCCCTTTTTACACACTAAGCCCTTTTTGGTCCAGAGTTTGTGAGGGGGCATAGAAAATTGTGTTTTGTGTGGGAAAATTTTTCATTGAAAAATTGGGTCAAAATTTTGGGACTACTTTTTTTCCTTTTTCCTCTACTAAAAAATGAGAGAAAAACAAACAACCAAACCTTTGATACTATCCAAAAGGTTTTTTCTGTGGTTTTAATGACTTCGTGTGGGGGAATTTTTCCTTTTGTTTCGCTACTCTCCCATAGAAAATCCGTTTTTGGGGGAGTACCCCTCGGCGATTTAACAATCTGCCCAACGCCCTGCTTACACCTCCGTTCCCCCATCTTTTAAATTTCCGGCCCCCCACCCCAAACATCGCAAAAACTGTCTTTCGCATTTTTTTTTTCGGGGTCATCAAAACCCTGTCACAAAAAATCTCACTTTTGCAACCTGGGGGTCCCTTTGCTCTGCCGGGGTCGGGACTGTCCAACAGGGTAAAACAAAAAAAGGTGAAATATTAAGACCTTTTAAATTTCCACTTTTTTAACCGGGAAAAGGGAATTATGAAAAAATTGTCTACTCGCTGTTTAAAAACCGCCAGCCCCTTTCATAAACCCCGGGCCCGGGAGCCGTCCTTTTAACAGAGTCGCCTTTTAGATTTAAAAAAGATGTCCGGGGGTTTCCCTGGTTCCCGGTCAGGAAGCCCTTCACCCACCTTCAACAACCCCAAAGCGGCCAACCAGACACCGGCACATTTTCCCGGCAAATGTTATTCTTTTCCCCCCTTTCCCCCCCCCCTTTGTTGCTCCAGATAGTTGTGCAAGCGTTTAAGCCAACACAAAAAAGCCATCCCCCCTTTAGCCAAAAAGACCGGCAAAAAAGCGGGACGTCATTTTAACAAGAATAAATTTTAGACGCCCCCCTTTAAAGGTCCCCTTTCCCGATTTTTAAGAGAAGGGGACTTCTTTAGAGCAAGTTGTCAACTCAAGGGTCATCTGCACAGTGCATGCCCAAAAACCCTTGCCCTTTAACTTTTTTTTTTTAAAAGATGTTAAAACAGCCCTAAAAATGAATTACGTTTAAATTTTTTAAAGATAAATTCAATGTAAAATTTAAAAAAAATTGAAGTTTTTCCCAAAACCCTTGAAAAAACCCTTTAAACAATAAAGCGAACAACCAAAATACAAAAAGAGAAAAAATTTCACCCAAAACAAAAATTAGGATCTTTACAATAAATATCTGAAAAAAATTTAAAAACCAACCCAAAACCCCCAGCAAAGCCAGTCGCACGCAGACTGAAGTAAAAGTCCAAAATTAAACCCGAGCACAAAACGTATTTACCAGACAGATCCTACATCTTTCATCTTTTAACATTGTTCTGGACAAAGGGGTAAAAAATGTTAAACGGTGACAAAAAAACCCCTTTCCCAAAACCCAATGACGGGAAACATATTCCCCCCCCTTTTGTAAACCCGGGAAAACCCGCCCTTCCCCCTGGTCGCCCACAGTTTTAAAGAAAATTTCATTTTTCCATTCATACTCCAACGAAATTTTAAGTTCAAACTGACACTGACAATAAACCAAAACGGGGGTTTCGAAATCGATCTCAAAAAATTTTCCATTTTCTTCAAATTAATAAAATTTTCAAATTTCTAAACCCACCCCTCAAAGAGGCTGTCACAAAATGACTTTTTTCCCCGGACAAAACAAATTCAAATTCTTTGGCGACCCCAAAACAAAAACTTAAACCCAAAAAAAAGACTACCCCTCGACAAGAACTTTTTTTTAAAATCGTTTTTCCCCTGGCATGCCCAATCAAAGCCCCCAAAACCCCTGGCTTTTTTCAACACCTGGACCCCCACACTTTAAGGGACTTTAAACATTCATGGGGGTTTTTTAAAACTCATGCCCCTCAGGTCCTGTGTCTACCAAAACGTGGAGTGATCCACAAAATTTATTTCGCAAAATTTTTTCCGATGGCACGGTTTTGTTTTATTTTCCCTACTTCCCCGGGGAAAAAGGGAAAACCCAACCCTTTTCCAAAAAATTCTATCCCCCCCATCAAACCCAAACCCTTTAAAAACAGAGTTTCTAAAAAACCCCATGCAGGGGCCATTTTTATTGACCACTTTCAAACGTTTTGCCTCTGACACAAGTTTTTTACAGTAACTCAAAACCATCCCAAAATTTGCTAGAGGTCCGGGGCCAACTACCAGAAAACATAAAAACGGGGTTAAGGGGGGACCCCATAAAGTGGAAATTCCCCCCGCCAACCCCTTAAATTTCAATCAAAAAATACTGGACAAAATAACTCCAACAAAAAAACCCCCTTCCCCCCCCATGCCCCCAAAAAAACCGGGTTTCCCTGAACCCCGCAAAATTTTCAAATGCCACCCCCCGACTACCCCCCCCTGTCATCATCTGAACACTATCCTCTCTAGAAACCCAACCTTTTCCAAGGTGGGAGTTTTCGGGACCAAAAACCAATCAAATTAAAAGCCCCCTCTTTGGGCCCCACATCCCTCCTCAAAAAACCGGGGCCTTTAAATAAAAAATTTAAATTTTTGTTTTGAAAACATTCCCCTACCCCCAAACCAATTTTGGCAACCATGTTTTTTTCCATCACCTCCCTAACCCCCCGGGGAGTTTTATCAACTTTTCCCTTTTTTCCCAAAGGGGAACAGAGGAGGACAATTTTATGTCACCCCCCACCAAAACCCAAGCAAAAAAGACAAAAACCTTTCCAAATATGCAGGACATTTTTGGGGGGGGGGTGGGGGGGGGGGGGGGGGGGGGGGGGGGGGGGGGGGGGGGGTTTCAAAATTTGGGCTGATAAATAAAGGGGCCCCTTGTCCCCTTTTTTAATTTGAAAATAAAATTTTTCATCACCATTTCAGTATCTGTCTCCCTTCACTCCTTTCTCTTTTTGCCCTGTTTCCCTTTTCAAAGGCGGCACGCAGGGGCGGCGAAATTGTGTTTTGGAGTTTTGGGGAAGTGTGGGGTGTGTGTGTGGGGGGGGGGGGGGGTTTTTCACTGCGCGTGGGTGCGTTTTTGCTGGTTTGTTAAAAAGTGTAGGGGCACCGCACGAAGATTCCCCCATCAGTATCCCCTTCTTAAAAAGGGAAATAACTTTTTTTTCTTTTTTTTTTTTTTTTTTTTTTCCTTTCCCCCCCCCCCCCCCCCCCTTTTTTTTCCCCCTTCTTTTTTAAATGAATTCCGTATCCCTTACACTCCCGGGGTTTTTTTTTTTTTTTCTTTTTCCTTGTAGGAAAAATTTTGAGTGCATCCCTTTCTTTGTTTTGGGTGTTTAAAATGATTTTTTGCTTATGTCCCGTATGAAAATAATAAAATATTGTTTTGTGCAGGTTCCCGGCGTTTATAGTGTAAAAAATGTTGGGGCATGTCTTTTTTATATTTTTTTGGTTTTTGGGGAAATGTTTTGCTTATGTCAAATAAAAATTTTAAAGGATGAAAATTTTCCACGTTAACGCACTCACCAAAGTTTTCTGGGATTTTGGAAAATTAAAATATCTTTTCTCTTTAAATTTTTTGAAACCACCGACTCCAAGTATAATTTTCTATTATTTTTAAACAAAAAAAGGCTTTCACTTGTGTGCTTTGTGACCAAAGTTTTCTTCCAATTGTATAAAAAAAAAATTTTGGGGTTTTTAACTGTTTGTTAAACCCTGCCTTTGGGGGTTTTTCTTTGTTGTTGTTTGTATTCGCCGGGGTTTTTTTGTTGTTGGGTTTTTTTTTGGGGTTTTGTTTTTTTGGCTTGGGGTTTTTTTTCCCCCTCCCCCCTTTTTTCATTGTCATTTGCTTACCCTTTTTTTTCCGCCCTTTCCCCCACTTTTAATATTTTCGGTATCCCCTATTTTTTCCCGTCTCCCTTTAAAGCCGATTTTTAAGGATCCCTTTGAAAACCTTTAGAAATTTGGGCCCCGTCAAAAATTTTGGCTTTAAAAGGGGGAAATTCCTAAACAAAAATCATTTTAATCAATAAAAAAATTTTATGTTTCAAAATTTTTTTGGAACAAATGCTGGTAAGCTTTTCCAATTTTTTTGGCTTTGCCGAATAAACGCCTTACAAAAACCAAAAATTCTAATTCTGAAATCTCCATCCCGGGATAAAAAATAACCCCGCAAAGATGCTAAACTTTCCCAAAAGAGGGGTTTGGGTAGTGACTTTCCCACCATAGTAAAAAGGGGTTTAAAAGTTTTAACCCTCTAATTATCAAAACATCGATCCAAAAATGGACCCAAATTTTGATTTTAAAAAATGTGAGCCATTTAAAACGGGGTTTCAAATACCCCCAACCCCAGCAGAAAAAAGTCGGGGGGTTTTTGGGAAAAATTTTTACTCTACTTTTAAAGATTTTTCCTTGTTTTCCCGGATGATCTTAAATTTGGGTTAGGGGGGATTTTAAAACATTGAATTGCTCAAATGTAACAACACGGGGGTTCATTGGGTTTTAAACTTTTCAACTTGTTAAATTTAAATCAAAAAACCCCACGGGGGCCAACAACCCCCTTTCCCAAAACTCTTATTGCCCCAAAATTTTCACCACGACAAAAAAGCAAAAAAAACAGAATTTTGTTCACCGCGGGTATGGTTGGTGAAAAATTCCCCATTTTATGTTTTCACGGGGGTCGAAAAAGGGGGTTTAAAATTCCGAAAAATTTGGTCAACTTTATAAAAATAAAAATTTGTTACGGAATTTTTGGTTTAAAAATAAATTTTATTTTTTGAATTGACAATTCACCTCTTTTCCAAATTCAAAAAAACCAAATTTAAAAATCCTGAAAAAGCCCTGGAAGTTTGGTGGCCACAATTTTTTAAATATTTATGATAAACATGCCCCTTTTTAAAAACCAAGCCTTTTAAAACACCCTCTGTTACCATGGCTTTTAAAAAAATGTACAGGACCCCAAATGAACCAAAAAAACCCCTTTTTTTGGTTTTCCTACGGGAACGAAGAAAGAATTGTAAACCAAAGAAATCATGTTAATTATTAAAACAGCATTTAAAAAAAGTTTTTCCCCAAGAACTTGTTTCTTCCTAATACCAATGCAAAGAAATTTTGGGAAATTTCTATCAATCACTGCAAAAAAAACCATCATTTAAAAAAATACATAAAAATGAAGACCTGTGTCCCCGAGAAACTTAATAAACCTTTTTTTTAAAATTTTGCTAAAAAAAAACAAAAATCAATAATCTCCCAAAAAACACTCTTACATTATTTAAACCTTTCTGGGATTCAAAAGCCATTCCCAGCCCAAAACCCACCCCCTTTAATGTCAGTCCCAAGTGTTTATAATGCCCGATCCCCCAAAAGATACATGTTTTTCTTTGGTTTTAGACGGAATCGATGGCAAAAACCTAAAATTTTTCAGCTCCAGTTATTTCTGATACATTTGCCACATCTTCATTTATTTTAAACAAAAAACCAAAATTTCCTAAATCTTTCAAAATTGCAAAGGGAAAAGGACCCATCTATAAACATTTGACACCCCCGGACCCTTTTGAAATTACAGCCCAAATTTTCATCCGTCTTTTGGAAACAAAACCTTTAAAAAAACATTTAAGAAATGAAATTCCCTTAACCATTTTGCCCAAATATAACTTTTTTCCCCCCAAATAAACTGGTTTCGGGGAAACATCCCCCCTTTTCACACAGCACTAAACCCAACCCTAGAAAGACAAATGGCTCACAAATAAAAATTTAAAACCCGGGGACTGGGGGTCCTTTTTTTTGACTTTCCCAAAAGCTTTTGATGTAATTGACCACACACGCTTCTAAAAAAGAAAAAATTTGTACCTTTTAAAATCTAGTAAGCTCTGGGAACCATCTCTTCTTTTTTAACGACAGAAAACAAATTGTCTAAATTTTCTTTTAACCCCAAAACTTCTTTTTTGGGCCTCTCAAACATGGTTTTCCTAAAGCTCCGCCCCTGGGCCCCCATATTTTTTCCCTCAATAAAAATTTTAAATGATCCCCCCCTTTTTCCTCCCACGTTTTGGGTGAAAAGTTCGCCGATGAAACCTTACGTTCATGCTGTTACCCGGCAAAGCAGAAAAATTTATCTATTTTATTACAGAAGAGTTTTAACCAGCTAACCAAATGGCCCTAAATTTAAAACCCAAATGGCTAAACCCTTTAAAAACCAAACAAAAAAAACAAAAAGAAAAGGGGGGGGCAAAACCAAAAAAAAAACCCTTTTTATAGGGAGGGGGGCACCCCCTTTCTATCAAGGAATAACAAACAAAAAACCCGGGTCTTTTAAAAAAAGTCTTAGGAGTAGTTTTTAAAACAACAATCTGTAAAGGTCAAAAAAGTACGGTTTTTAAATTCAAGACTTTTTCCCAAAAAAATATATACCACTTTCCAAGATAAAGTTTTTCCCTGGCTGCCATTCACGTAAAATTTTTTTTCACGCTTATATTGAACCCAAAAAAATTTATGCATCAAAAATTTTGGGGTTTTCAGCTAGAAATTTCAATCCCAAAAAACCTTGGGGGTTTAGAGTCTTTATAGATTCCCCTTTAAAATTTAATTTTTGTTAAAATCTTTACTTTAATCATCCCTTTTACAAACAAAACGGATTTTAAAAACCTTTAAAATTTTAAGTTTAAATTCAATAAAGCTTTTTTTCAGGGTTAAAATTCTTTCGGGTCGTTCCCCCTTTTTAAAAATTCCAGAAAAATTTTAAGATTTAATTAAAAGCGCCATTTTCAAAAAAATTCTAAAACCCCCTTCCAAGAATAATTTTTTAAAAACCCATCTTCAATACTCCGGGCGGCTTTTTTTGGGGAAAACTGCTTTTCCCCCTCCTTGTGTTCTTTCCACATATACAGTTTTTAAAAAGGGCATTTCCCATACCCAATAATGACTAAAATTTTTCCAATTAAATGCTTTTAAAACCCAAAACCCCCCCCCCCCTCCCCTCTCCCCTTTCCCTCCCTCCCTCTCTCTTTTCCCCTCCTCTCTGCCCTCTCTTTTTGCCTTGTCTGCTGTTCTCTCTCTCTCTCCTCTCTCTCTTCTCCTCTCTCTCTCCTCTCTCCCCCCTCCTCTTTTCTCTCTCCCTCCTCTCTGTATTTGGGTCTCCCCCTCATCTGGGTTTTCCCAAAAGGGTTGCTGCTTGTCATGTGTTAAATTTTTGTTTTTGGGTTTTACGAGGGGGTCCCTTTCCAAGGATTTTTTTTCCCCCCCTCCGAAATTTTTTTTATTTTTTAAAATTTGTTTTTATAAGGGTTTCTTTTAAAAATTTTTAACCCTTTTTCCCCAATAACCATTTTTTCAGGGAACTATATTTTAATGACCCCTCCCCCCCACCCCCCCCCGGGTTTCTTCCTCTGCTGCCCGCTGCTTCTGTTTTTCTTCTTTTCTCCTCTCTCTCCCCCTCTCTCCCTCTCACCCCGTCACTCTCTCTTTTCTTTTCCTCCCCTTTCCCTTTTCCGGCATTGTTTGTTTTTCTTTTTTTTTTGGTTTTAAAACCCCGTTTTTTTTTCTTTCAATATATAGCGTTTATGTATTTTTTAACTTCAAATTCAAATTTTTAGTTTTCCCTGATTTTGTTATTGCTTTTTTCTTTTTTTCCCCTTTTTTTCATTGTGGGGCCGGATGTAAAAAACCCCATGTTGTGCTTTTTCCGCTTTTTTCCCCCCCTTAAAAAAGTTTCTTTCGTTCGTTTCGTTCGTTCGTTCTTAATTAAGGCTGACGTGTCGTAAACCACATGCCGTGATATTTTAGGCATTGCAGATGGCTGTGAATCTTGTGGCGGTCAACCCCTGGGTCACAAAGCTCTCCAGGAGGCCTACAACCAGACCTGTGGGTTGTAGGGGAGGGGGATTGGCCAATGGAAGAATGGATTAGCTCAGGGAGAGTCCAGCAGTCGATCACAGAGATCATGTTACATGTTGCTGTCTGTCTATCTGTACGTCTGTCTATCTGTCTGTCTCATCTCTCTCTCTCTCTCTCTCTCTCTCTCTCTCTCTCTCTCCTCTCTCTCTCCTCTCTCTCTCCTCCTCTCTCTCCTCTCTCTCTCTCTCTCCTCTCTGTCGCTTTATCCGTGTATGTGTCTCTCTGTGTCACGCATCTGCCCATCTTTCTCTCCCTCTCTGTCTCTGTCTCTGTCTCTCTCCCCTTCTCTCACTGTACGTAGTGTGTGTGTGTGTGTGTGTGTGTGTGTGTGTGTGTGTGTGTGTGTGTGTGTGTGTGTGTGTGTGTGTGTGTGTGTGTGTGTTGTGTGTGTGTGAAGAGACCTACTTCCTCTCTCTCCCCCTCTCTCCCAATCTCCCCACTCCCTCTCCACCTTTCTCTTTCTTTCTTGCTCCCCCACTCTCGCTAACTCTCTCTCTCTCCCTCTCTCCCCCCTCTCTCTCTTCCATTTACCCCCACTCTTGCCCTGATCATTTTTCTTGTTGGTATTTGTGGTGGTGGTGGTGGTTATTAGTTTCTTTTTCATTCTTTCTTCTTTTTGACAAAGGTCTCATGCAAGTAATAGTTACATTTTTTCGTGTATTTGTTTGATTTGCATTTTACTGTAAATCGTTTTTTTTTTCTTGCCCAAAGGGCTGGATGTAAAAACGTATCATACTTAGTCCACTATCCTCTTAAAATGAAATTCGTTCGTTCGTTCGTTCGTTCGTTCTCTCTCTCTCTCTCTCTCTCCTCTCTCTCCTCTCTCTCTCTCTCTCTCTCTCTCTCTCTCTCTCTCTCTCTCTCTCTCTCTAATAAAACACTGTGACAGGAGAACACTGTCAACATTCCAGGCAAAGAAGGAATATTTACCGGTAGCATACAAGAACAGCCACAATCAATACGATTTCTAGTCTCCTGGATATTTCTATGTGGACACATCCATAACCAGGGGCCTTCACCCTACCACACCATCAAGGGACATCACTGGAATGCACTAGAGTTTCTGCCC
>CM031606.1:824623-841531 GCA_018398815.1 Conus ventricosus
CTCTTTGTTATTTCCTTGATATGATAATTATAACAGGCTTGAATTCTTTTTTGTACTCCTTCTCCCTCCACCCCCACGCCTCCATCCTACCCCCTCCCTCCTCCTATTTCCTCTCCCCTCCTCATCCCCCTCAGATTTCACCCCACCACCTCCCTCACCCTTTACCGCTGGTTTTCACTCTTTGTATTTCTTCGTTTTCATTATTTTATTATTCAAGTTTCTTTGTTTTGTTATGATGGCTTGATGTAAAAAAGCAGTTTCTCTGCTTATTCAATGTTCCATCTGGAAATAAAATTTTGACTTTGACTTTGACTTTGACACACACACACACACTTCTGTCCTCTTTGTCTCTCGCTGTCATAAAATGTGGAGAGAGAGAGAGAGAGAGAGAGAGAGAGAGAGAGAGAGAGAGAGAGAGAGAGAGAGAGAGAGAGAGACTTGATTGTCAAGCAAAAAACTTTTAGATTATCTTTGTCAGCATGACAAATTAGACAGACTAAAAATAAATTTAATAAAAACACACATTCAAAAACTACAGATGCCAATTTATCTTTGTCTGTCTGTCCGTCTGTCTTTCTGTGTTCTCTCTCTCTCTCTCTCTCTCTCTCTCTCTCTCTCTCTCTCTCTCTCTCTCTCTCTCTCTCTCTCTCTCTCTCTCTGAGTTGTCTCTCTCTCTCTCTCTCTCTCTCTCTCTCTCTCTCTCTCTCTCGCTCGCTCTCTCTCTCTCTCTCCCCCTCTCTCTCTCTCTCGCACCATCGCATCAACATCACCAAGGTGGGTCATAGTATCATATCACACAGCAAACCAGGAACCTGACACACCATTTGTCTACGACTCCGGTAACCAGGGAATGATGGCTGGTGACGCCACATTGGTTCCAGCCATGTCGTAAACCGTCTGCTCTCTTGTTGTGGCCACACTGCACAGTTAGGATTTGGCACTAAACCGCTTTAATCCATGTGGCCACACTCCACAGTTAGGATTTGGCACTAAATACACTATAATCCATGAGGTCACACTCCACAGTTAGGATTTGGCACTAAACCACTATAATCCATGTGGCCACACTCCACAGTTAGGATCTGGCACTAAACCACTATAATCCATGTGGCCACACTCCACAGTTATAATCTGGCACTAAACCACTATAATCCATGTGGCCACACTCCACAGTTAGAATCTGGCACTAAACCACTATAATCCATGTGGCCACACTCCACAGTTAGGATTTGGCACTAAAACACTATAATCCATGTGGTCACACTCCACAATTAAGGTTTGGCACTAAACCGCTATATAATCCATTTCAGCGTTTTGAGGCCTACAGTTGAAATCGAGCCAGCATTTCATGTTAAACTGATAATTCATCAAAAGAACAAATTCCCATGTGACGGACCGTTTCCAATCCAGTCACAAATTTTCATGCAACCGTGCTAACCGGAAGGTAGTCGTCCAGAAGCCCGTTGAACGCTTACCTGACTGCTGCTCATCTGCGCTCTGTTTAAGCCGGGTGAGCTAAAAAGGGTTGGGCAGTCTCTGCAGTGATTCCTGCAACGCAGCTACCCAGAAGGCCAAAGAGGGACTCCCATCTGTTTTTGGTGGCAGTCAGGTATTTATCATTCAATATTTATTTATTAGCAAACCGAAACCGTATTCCCGTTTGGGAGCACTGGAACTTCCTCAGCGCACTGTGAAGGTTTTGTTTAGAAAAAAAAGTATTTGTTGTGTTCTGTTATCCTATGACTTGATGGGGTAGCAAAATGAAACTCTTTCGGAAAACATGAACAGATGAAGTGAGTGTTAAAGGAAGTGGTCTTCAGGGGGAAAAAAAATTGTTTATTCTGTGACTTAACTAGTTATGAACTTCATGGCGAAAAAAAGGGTGATTATTCCACTGTGGTTTAGCTAGGCTTTGCGAGAAGAGGGAGAGTTTTGATGCTATGGATAATAAGCTCCCAAAGTGAGCGACAGAGACTATCACATATGTTGTTTTTGATTTTTGACGTGGATGAGCATTTAACTCACTCTTGATATGAATATTTGAATAGTTGTGTGTTGGTAAACAAGAGTGTGTGGAAATCTTTCCCTTATTTATATTGGAGTAGATGAATCTTTTGAAAAAAGAAACCTTCTAAAATCTGGTGATTATATGAAATGAAATGAACATTCTTGTCGTTATACAAGAAGAAGAAATGAACATTCATAGTTTGATGAAAAGTAATCATTAATTGTGTGTAATGATTGTATTCATGGTTTATTGAAGAGGGTCTAGGTGGGAATCCTTCCCCCAATTTGGAAAACTAGATTTTTGAAAGGTATATATTGAAATCCTTTCCTGTGTAGTGTTATGATTCCGGAAAATATTTTGTTCTCACGGCTCCAAACTTCCTTTGGATTCAAAGACACAGCTCTCTACTGGATTATCTCTTACTTGACTGGACGGACTCAGACAGTGTGTGTACAGGGTAGATACTCAGACAGTTCTCCTCTTAGGTACGGTGTGCCTCAGGGTTCTGTACTGGGGCCAGTCCTTTTTGTGCTGTATGCTAGTCCTGTGTCTGACGTCATCAGTGGTCACACCATGTCGCATGAAAGCTTTGCTGATGATACTCAGCTTCATCAGTCGGCTCCCATTGCTGAAATTGACTCACTGATTTCTCGGACGCGGGGCTGCATTGCAGACCTGAAGGACTGGATGACAACCAACAAACTACAACTAAACGACAACAAGACGGAACTCATGTTCGTGACAAAACAGCCTAATCATCCTTCTCTGCCTTCAACTGTCACTATCAATGACTGTACTGTCTCTGTCTCCACATCTGTCCGCAGTCTAGGGGTCATTCTTGACCAATCCCTCACCTTTGAGAAACAGGTTTCAAATATTTGCAAGATTGCCTATTTAGAACTAAGAAGAATCAGCTCCGTACGTCACCTTCTCTCTACAGATGCTACAAAAACTCTCATTTGTGCATTTGTCTTACCTAGAATAGATTACTGCAACTCACTTTTGGCCGGCCTTCCAAAATACCTGATAGAAAGATTACAACGAATCTCAAATCATGCAGCCCGAGTCGTCTGTAGAGCAGGAAAATATGATCACATTTCGCCTCTACTTCACTCTCTTCACTGGCTATCTGTCTCAAACCGTATCTCGTACAAAATCTCAACTCTCACTTTCTCTGCTCTCTTTGAAAATGGACCTTCTTATCTCGAGAGTGCACTCACACCCACCCCACTGATCGCTCAGTGCCATTCCTCAAGATTGTTCCCATTGAAAAAGTTGAAAGTGTAGACAGACTACTATCCAGAGAAATATACTGGCAAGCCAATCCTTGGCATATATTGATTGGTCTAAATAAAAAAAGGGATAAAAATGACTTTCTCCAAAAGGGGAATAAACTTTCCATAGAATAGGCGCCTGTCAATTCCTCAATGAAGTGAAATAAAAACTCTACTATAAATCAGGATTTTAAAAATTTTGCTTGTGACTCCAAGTGCCTGTGGTGTGCCCTTCTTGCGTAGGGAAATTAACTGGACTTGTTCCCCGTGGGTTTTTCTAGTGAGCAGTCCAGTCAGTTTCCTTTCCCCAAGGACAGGAATGTTTATCTGTCTCTCTTACTGGAATGGTTTTAAGTCCTTTTAGTAAAGATCCCATAACGACTAATGGTGAGCACCATTTTCTTCAAGTATTTAGTAACAGAATTTCCCTGTTGGCCTTTTCTCCCTCTCTCTCTCTCCCCTTTTCCTCCCTCTCTCTCTTCTCCCCTCTCCTCTTCTCTTCCCCCTTTCCTTCTTCTCCCTCCTCTCCTCTTCCCCCTCTCTCTCCTCTCTCCCCTCCCCTCTCCTCCCTCCCCTTTCCCTTCTTTTCCTCCTCTCTCTCCTTCTCTTTCTCTCTCCTTCACCCCCTTTCTTTCTCTCTCTTTCGTCTCTCTCTCTCTTTCGCTCTCTTTTTCTTTCCTCTTTCTCTCTCTCTCTCCCCTCCCTCCTCCCCTCTTTCCTTCCTCTCTCTCTCTCTCTCTCCCTCCCCCCCCCCCTCCTCTCTTTCTCTCCCCTTTCTCTCTCTCTCTCTCTCTCCCCTCTCTCTCTCTCTCTCTCTCTCTCCTTCCCTCTGGCCTGTTTGGTATTTGGGGGGGTTCATGCTGTAATCCTTTTTTTTTTCCTCCCAGTGGATAGATTCTGTTGTAACACATTTGCTCTTACTAAGATCAAATAGAAATGACAGTCATTTTAAACAGAAGTTAGCGGCAAGTAAAAAATGTTGTGTGCATTTGTACAGTATCCCAAAATGTTTCCCCCCCCCCCACTAGGTGAGCAGTCAGTCCATTTTCCCTCCCCAAGGACAGGTATGTTTAATCTGTGCTCTTTTAAACTGGAATGTTTTAAGTCACTTTTTAGTTGAAGATCCCATAGACACAAAAAGGGTTGAGCACCATTCCCTTCAAAGTATTTAGTAACAAGATATTTTTCCTTTCGGCCTCTCTCCTCTAGAGAACAGATAAATTTCTGTTCAACCCCACTTGCTTAAACCACCGATTTTTGGGCGAAAGTGGCCTAAAAGCCGCCTTTTCCGTGGCGGAAGAAAAGAGAGAGAGAGAGAGAGAATCACCGGGCAGACAACAGACAGACAGAAAGAGAGAGACAGAGAGAGACAGACAGACAGACAGAGAGGCGGCCAGACAGACACACACAAAACACACACACACACACCCCACTTTTTTCTCTCTCTCAATTAAATGACATAAAAATCCGAAAACTTGTACACGGGGCTGAAACCTATCACTTAATTTACGGCTCGCGGCAGTTTGCACCTAGCCTGCGCTGTGTAAACGAAGCACACTGGGCTGGGTTGAAAACCCCATTGCATCAGAAAATGATTGCCACGTCGACACACCGAATCGAGGCTGTCGCGTGACACGACTGGGGTCGCCATTGTTGCTTGGACTATTGAACAAGAAGGCTGTGTTTTGTTTGCGCTCTGTTGTGACCACTGTTTTTACTTGAGAGAAGGGGGAAATACCAATCCTGGGCCACATCCTCCGCCCTCACCCAGTTTCGGGCGAAAGTAACCCGGGATTGGTATTTCCCCGTTTTCTGACAAGTAAGACTTCAATAACCAAAAATAACGAATTTTCTACAAAACAAACATACTGTGTAGGGTTATCCGTTTTCAATACTAATTTACTAAACTTTTCAGATTTTCAGTTTTTGTTTAATCCTGTGTTTTTTCCTGGTCATTTTTTAATAACATCATTTTCACCAAACATTCTTCAAATGAGTCTTTGTCTTTCATGGAAAAAAAAACTACAGTCTTTTAAATGTTCTCTAAAGTCTTTTAAAACCGAGTTATATTTCTGGCATAAAATCCACACACTTATCCTAGCATGTTTTTCCGCGAAAGCTAGTTTCGACAAAGTGTTTCTCTTTTTAACTAGTCTCTTTTCTGCGAACAGTCATCTATAATAAATAGTGTTCGCGTTCCTTCAAACAGTCTAAAAAAACTGTTCTAAACACCACTCAGTTTATTGCTGGGATCAACTAAATTATGTCATCATCTGTCCATATAAACCTTCTATCATGATATGCTTTGTTCCATTTAAGTGTTGGACAGAAAACCACAATATGATCAAAATTATAACGATAAACTGTTTGTAACAGGTCGAGGATAAATATTGTTTTCCACAACCATTGTCCACAAATTAATGAACAATGAGGGTTTTTTGTCATAAAGTTTAACTGCTCCATAGTTTTATAGCAAATTTAATCTAATCCAGTTTTATTTTTATCATACTCTCTGTCAAAACTTTTTCAGTATAAAAAACCCTACGAGGCCTAAAGTGTAAATTAAACCCAAATTTTGTTCTGTAAGATTGTTTCTATTTAAGTCAACATTGATTTTGTTGCTTGTTGTTTTTGATCTTAATATCCTTTGCCATTGTGAAGAACGACGACGGTAAACTTTAAGGGCTTTAACTCTAAGTTTTGCCACTAATATTAATTCCTTTTTTAAGGACGTCACTAACGCCCCCCAACCCCATCCCTTTCCACATCTTTAAAGACAGAAATTTCAAATATTTATTGTGAACGTATCTCCTAATTTTCTGCTTGGAACAGAACTGTAATTTTGTAGAAGCTTTCTTTAAAACCGTTTCTTCTTTTGTGGAGGATGTACGTTTTTTTCCCATACGGCGTTATTTATCAATTTCTTTCCGACTATTGTCGTCCGGCATAAGATTACATGTAAAGGCCAGAGTTGAATGCTTTCTGAAACTTTTTTGACGGCTAAAATATGTAAATGGGCTTATGAATTCAAATTTTAGTCCCATTCTAAAATGGTTCTAAGTGCCATTTGAGGTCAGGCTTTCGAACTAATTTTATATTCATACTGGCCAACATTATTTGCCTCTAGATTGCGCAGTTGTTCTAGTTTAGGAAACTTTTGCTGTCGCCAACCTCTTTGCGTTTATAATCACCATCTTTAGTTACTCAAAACCATACAAAGCGCCATCTCACCATTTTGTTCAAAGTCCGCAACGTCTGCAAGGTCTTTTAATTCTAAGGTTATACACCTTACAGGCGCTAATGTAACTCCCGGGTTCTTTTTGGCCCACGCGACATTTTTTAGTACAACTTATTATTTTATTTCCAAAACAATGTGCAGGTTACACAATTTACGACTTTCCCTGTTTTGTTTTGATTTTTATATTAAATGATCCGACCCTCCACAAACTAATTTTTTTAAACGTAAATTAGGGAATTGTATAATTTTCATAATCGCAATATGCAGCTTTCCCTGATGGAAGAGCTCTTAAAACAGTTGTGGGCCCTCCATCATATAAGTTTCTTCAGTGATTAGACACATCTAAATGAACATAGAGTAATGAATATAAGCAAGATTGAGCGGACTTTCCCCCCTCAAAAGTAGTTTCGTCTGGTGGTAACTCTAAAACTATTATTGTTAGCTGCAAAGCCTAACATTTAGCTAGCTTCTATACTAAAAAGGTAATGTACTACTTCTTTTTCAGTTATGATGTTTTTCTTTTACACATTGTTGTCCAAATTTGCATGTTAAGTTTGAGCGTAATGTGAAGTTTCTCATTGCTTCTTTTAGTGAGCAAAACCCGTAATAACCATCAGGTAAAGTTTAACTGGCTAACTAATTTTCTTCATTATTAAATTTTTTAATCTATTATTCTTCTTGGATCCAGTTATATTAAACCATACACTTTGTAAATATTTAATGGAGTCGCAACCAATCTGCTTCCGCATGTCGGTATTAAAGCATGTTTTCTAAAAACGAAGGGCGGTCTTGGAGTTGGTATTGTTTGCAACATTTTTTAAAAACAAATTAAAAAATGAGTGCATTCCCAAATATACTGATACAAAATATTCTGTTGGCCGCACTAACAATCGTAAAATATAACAACTGACACCCCCTCGACATTTCGTGACCCAGACTGACACCTTTCATAAAAAGGTAAGTACTCATTTAAGCAGATATCTTAACCCCCCTGTTAAAAAAGACTACTCGCAAATATGTGGTTTTAGTCATCCGATGCATTTTATCAGAACCAGTTTAAACGTTGCTGTGTTTGTGCCTCAACTGGGTGTGGAGTGTCGTAATGCTGATCACTTAAATCACCTAATCCTTTGGTGAGGTCAGTGTACAATTTCATCTTGATTACACCATCAAACGTATTGACTGAACTGCAGTCGCCATTGCCAATGACAAAACTTTAATCCAATCAGCAACACCCCGAATAGACATGAAGGCATGAAAGGATCTGTAACGAATTCAATATTAACATCATGACAGACTTTAGACAAAAGTCGGACCTTAAATCATGGTCTAGGCACCCCTTATTTTTGGGCGAGTCACAGAAAGTATAAGTATGTACTGGAATCCTCCTTACACAGCTTTCTCTTTCAGGCAGCAACTGATCACCTCGGGTCCATAGAGCAAGAGCATAAAACAGCATGGCCAACATTTATCTTAGACACTTTCTAAGGGTCCTAACTTAAAGCAGGAATAGAACGAATAAACGACTCTGTTTCGCACTTACGTTTGGTGTTTGCTAGGTTCACAAGCATACAGACAAGATCGAACATAACAGATCCTTCTACCTGGCTTTGACGCACAAAAACAATACTTAGCAAATTTAGAGGACGCCATTAATTCTACAGTTGATTTACCTTCAAGCATTCAAAGGTACCAACATGTTTTTACAATACGCAAGATCGAAAAGTAGACTTTGCTGTTGGCACTGGTATATACATGCTACCTTCTTGACCTTAGGCTCCAGATAGAACAATAATAAAACTATAATAATGAAATTCTTAATAGCAGGCAATGTACAGAAGGTTGGAAAAACGACATTAAATTCTGAGACCAGTAATATTGCAAGCAGTAAAGAACGCCCAAGATTTAGTATCCAATCCCCGACAGTCCAAACCCCAAAAGTCATTGAAGACTCACAAGCTCGCGGACTCAGTCGCGAAGACCATGATATGAAAAATACAGCGCTTGGTTCTTGGAATACCAGCCTAGGATTACTTGTCTATTATCATACTAAAAATTAACCCAACTATTAAGAAACTAATGTTCCATATTTGCTCGCCATAAAGCCAACTACTTTGCTTGCAGTAGACAAAAGCCAGCTAACATACCTCCAATATACCCGTAAAGAGTCTATAGCTTACTGCTAATTTTTTTAATAAACTCGCAAGATGATCAAGCTGTATTTTTTACCCAGATTTATCAGGGGAGGCCGATGGCGGCGGAGGTAATGAAATTGACACCGCCACCTGTAATAGCCAACACCAGTGGTACTTATTGCTCAATCCTAAGGCCCGTTAAAACGCTTGCTAATGTGGACGCCTTGACTCTCTAAACACGTTCGTAATTCGTTCTTCCTAGCGTTGTGTCCTTCATAATAAAATTTTCCGGATAGTTTCTCTATTCTATTCACTTGAGTTTCGTAATTGGTCCTCTGGTTTAGTAGTTACACTCAAGTCTTGCTGATCATTCTTGTTCAAGATCATTTAGTCTTTGGGTTATTCTTTCTTTAATATCAGGCCCTACGATGAGTCGTCAGCCTCAACGAGTTTTCTTTTCTCTTTTTATATGCACATCAAGTTCTCACCAGTTTTGGCTAAATTTGTTTGTTAAATTTCGTCCTTTTGATGGTTTTAAAGTACGATCAAGGGCAATGAAAAAAAATCTCGCATGGGTAGCGGAGAGTTCGTGTAAAGTCTTTAATGCTGTTTTCTTTCTGAAAAACTGGAAATTCTGCTTCTTATTGTATTTATTAATTCACCTCTGATTGATTTAATTCTTTAATTCCATGTTTTGCATTTGGTTATCTGTTGGGATTCTTGCAGTGTGTTTTGGAAGTTTTTAGAAACTGCCTACGCCCTAATATTGGCCTACAAGGCCAAGGCATTTGAACTTTCACACTGAGTCATTTCTAATTGCACCCCGGCTAAAGCACTTTGATGGGTCTTTTTTTGTTGTAAGCCTGACAGTTTCCTTGGTCGCTTCCACACGAAAACAAATGGTCACTTTTACTTCAAAATCATTAGGTCTATAAATTCGGGAGGTTTCTTGGCCTAAACTTTGGTATAATGAACTACCTTACATTCTTGTTAATTTATTAACCGACTTGTTGGTAATGTACTCCGATTTCGCTAATTTCATCATGCAATTGAGAGACCCGAGCGATGCGCTCCCAATGGGAATCACCATGTCGTCCTCCACGAATCAAAAACGATCATAATCATCCTCTTCAATGCCTGCCATGTTTCTTTAATAATAAATTTTTTTATTTGGTTTTAAAAAAAAATTTGTGTTACATGCATATGGCTCGATTCCTTGACCCGCATAGAAGACTGAAAGAACCCTTTGGCGTGAAGGAAATAAACGGAATATTACTGTTCCAAATAATCCATCTACTATTGATGCAGATCAAATTCTTTCTGTCAAATTTCCAGACCTAGGAGCGATGAAGTGAATGTCCAGCCCTCTGCACGACTTACATTCAAAATAGAACTCGCATCAGAAACAGACCCAAACAGGACAGTTTGTCCAGAATTTTGGGATCGGCAATCGTTAAGAAAATTTCTGTAAAACTTGAGGTGCAAGAAGTATTTTCTTTACACAATGCAGACAATTTTTAACCTATTCTGATCTATGGCTACCCGAGAATGAAGGGCTGATCTTGCTTTTCAAGGAATCGAAATGAAGATGGACTAAAACACAGAATAGACCCGCAGATGTTAAAGACAACAAAAAGCATGCAGCTGTAAATTTTGCGTATGGAAATCGCTTTTTCCATCCCTTAGATTTGAGTTGTTAAAAGCGCATGCACCGTACTTTCCAAGGAGCATTAAAAGACAGATTGTCATATTACCTAATCTTATAATGAATACAAACGCGTTATCAGATCAACGGACACCGAAGCAAAGGACAGCATTTCTGACATCTCGTAGAGTTTGACGTTGTTAGCAACCATTTTAAAAAAAAAAAAAAAAAAATTTTTTTTATAGTTAAAAAAAAAAGTTAAAAAAAAAAAAAAACTTAAAAAAAAAAAAAAAAAACCTAATTTAGTAAGGCTGAATTGAGCATCAATATCAGTCCAAAATTAGCAATATATTACGAAAGAGTAATTCATCAAACACCATACCCAGAAGCAGGGCAGCGCTATATGGAATTTTAAGTTTTAGTGTTCGCAGCAAGATCGCTTAAAGGTATTTTATTGCTGTGCGAAGATGAAGAAACCGTTTCAAAAGAGAAGTGAAAAGTTTGTTTATCCAAAAATACCGAAGTAAATGTTTCGATGAGGGTAGTCCTAACCAAATTTACGCTAGCGGGCTTAGACCTTATCATCATTTAGACGAAAAAGAAAATTGTTTGGGGGCGGGGAGGGGTAGAAGTCTAACAGCAGACCTTGAGTCTAAAGATTAACATGCTGTTCACAATGTTAGGCTTGATGATAATTAAACAACAAAATACGTTATTAATGGAATGACCTAAGGTCAACGGAGATAATCAGTTACATGGAAGCGGGAGAACCTGTGGAGAGACGTAAAAAACATACACATTGGATAAAGAAGAAGAAGCCGATAAACCGCTTAATGTACATTTGTTTTTAATATATGATGCGCAGCTGAATATTGAAAATAACAGATTAAAAGATATACAATACTAAATTATTTTTATTTTATAAAAAGCATGTCTGTTCAGGTTTATCCAAATGTGCCTACAGCGCCGCCAAAAGAAGAGATAGTAGAAACCCCTAACATAAAAACCTTCAGATTAACCAACATTACACAAATGCAGCAAGTACTAGAGCAAGACCTTTCAAAATACAGCAAAACCAAACGAAGGTATTCTGCTGCCTTTAATGCTGTTACATATGTTAATACTGGAGCATCAACTATAAGTGCTCTATCAGCAGGAACGAGTGTTGGTCTCTTAGCAACAGGCATAGGCGCACCCGCAGCTTTACCTCTAGGAGGTTTGTCTTTAGCTCTCGGTCTGTGTTCATTAGCTGTAGGTGCTGCTAGCAAAAAATTAAAAACTAAACTCCAAAAGCACACAGCTATGGTTCAACTAATAACGGCTAAACTTAGTTCGTTTAAACTGACAAGAAATAAGCGCTTGTTGACTCAAACATCACGGATGAAGAATTTAATCGTTTACAGGCCGATTTTGATACTACAAAAGACAAAAGTTTGATCTTCAAAGAAAGGCGAGGACAAGTTTTTCTCAACAGCCAGACCCCGAGCAGATAAAAAAGGAATGCTTAAAAAAAGTAAACGAGACATTAAACTCTGTTCTAAACAGCTCACATTAACAACGCCAAAGGGCGTTTATACTTTAGTTTATGAGTCCAAGCACAAAAAGACCGTTGATATTGATTCTGATTAATTATTTTTTTTTAATTTAAATAAATATTTTGGCTTAGAAAAGAAAGACAGCATGGCTAAGATATATGAAGGACAAGACGAATTGTTTGAAGGAATGCTCGAGAGAGAGCGTTTATCAAGAGCACTGAATGATATTGATTTAGAAGTCATTGACCCAACAAACGTACAGGCAAGTGTTGTTCATGCTATTTCTCAAGTTCCAAGTAAACTAACAATAGACCCACCGGTTAAAGTAATGTTAGCAGTTTTAATCGACTATGTAACAATAAATGAAGAAAATCTAAGAAGTCTGGTCTCGACTAACAACAACTATTCTTGTCCTCTAATGACTTAACGCACCCGGTTGGCAGACGAGGCTGCTACACAGTTTGACGCTGCGCTGAAGAAGCTAAAATGAGAGTCTCTGGTTGTCCAAGAGCGAAGTCCTTAGAGATTAGAAAAACACAGGCTAAGTAAGCCCCGATTGTAGGCAGGGCTAACATTCCGCTACCTCGGTGAGATTGTTTTAAAGAAGCAGTATTTTAAACATAAAGAATTCAGACGACAAATGTTTTCTGTGTGCGTTCTTGCAAGCTGCATCATGTCCGCGACCACCAGAGAGAGTGGTCTAACTATCGGCAATACACAAACACCAAAGATCTTACTCAATGGAAAATCCTTTTCCCTGTTAGTGTAGACCAAATTGACAGTTGCAGAACAAAACAAACCAATAAGCTGTCAATATCTACACATGTGAGGAAACAAATCTACAGAGCCGATTAAAGTGTCCAAGAACAGTCCAGCAAAAAACGATTTGGCGAGCCAGACAAAAATCATGTTGCACTTACACTAATGTTAGTCACCACGGAGGGGTGGGCGGGGGGCGTGGGGGTGCCGACCCATGTACAGCGGCGCGGTAGTGATGCAGCGAGGACGGGACGGATGTGAGGTAAGAGCGAGCTAAGATGGCATGTGTTTCGAGTCATACTGCGTGGAGCGGTAAGAACGTGACAGAGGTGCCTAATTATAGGAGGTCTTGCAGGGGGCTGACAGTAACAGATTCGATCTCACGCCACAGCATATGCCATCTGTGCAAGCGCGAGTGAACATATAAAACAGTGTAAAAGTTCTTAGACTGTATACAGAACTAATATGCCCCGCCCGGATCTAAAGTTAGTTTAAGAACTGGAAAAAAACATGCAACTTCTCCATACGTAGTTTACGCAGACTTCGAGTCGCTTATTGTACTTATGATGGGCCAGCGCCACAAAACTTCAAAAAACCAGCTTAATGAGTAATCATGCATGAGGCTTTTGCCTCATTATTGTTAGGTCAGATGGCGTTCATTCAGACAGATGATATAGAGGACCGATGCTGCAGAAACATTCTTAAAAACGCATGCAGCAAGTGCGTAAGCCTGTTCCTAATAATCTAACCTTATTACTGAATCATAATGGCGCCTGAAGACAAACAACGTATGACTCAGCCACGCATTGTTGAGAATTTGCGTTTAGAGCTAACGCCCAAAGTGTACACCCCACAGTAAAGAGACCATGATCACATTAGTGGAACGTTCAGAAAGGTGCGCGCATAACAAATGCAATCTTCAACTAAAGTTTGACTCCTAAGAACATGGAAGCTGCCTGTATCTTTCATAACTTGCGAGTACGACCTCCAACCTTATAATGAAAGCAGTAGACATGCTTCAGGGTGTCATGCATTGCCCAGTCATCAGAAAAGTACATGTGTTTTTAATCTGAATAACATGTCTTTTTATGACTCTATGCAGCACATGATGGGATCCATTAGAGCCCTGTGCTATGTCATTAAAGTCCTGCCCAATAACAGAAGAATAATTTGACCCAAATCTCGTAGAAAGGGCGTTTAATCCTTAATAGTACCATGAATAACAGTTGGGAAAGGTTTGATGAAACTTCACTTCCGCCTAAAGGCGCGTTCTTTATCTAGTCTTAGAGGAAAGGACCATCAGTGATTCAGATTACCCGCATGCTCAAGAAGCGTGGCAAGACGTTAGATTAAAACGATGGGGAGACTATCATGACTCCCTACATGATGGATGATGTCCTGTATTGTTGGCGGACGTCTTTGATAATTACAGAAAGACCTGCAATAAACCTTATAGCCTGGATTCCTGCGCATTAACATTTCTGCGCCCGGGATGAGCTGGACGCTTCTTAAAGTTTACTGGAGTACAGAATGATTTATGTCAGATTTGCCAATATTCCGATGAATTGAAAAATGATTGCGTGGAGGAATTAGTAATGGCGTCGCATCATTACTGTAAAGCAAAACAACAAATACCTGACGACTATGATCCAAGTAAAAGGTCTAACTACTCTCATGTAATTTAGGATGCAAACAATCTGTATGGATGGGCAATTGGCGCAACACTTCCCATTTACGTAACTTTAAAATGTACACAGCGGTGATCCGAATAATAATCAAAAGGCATTAAAGTGGTTTTGAACATTTAACGCCTGATCAGCAGCGCGGTTTTCATTCTAGAAGTGACTTAGAATATCCTCATAAACTCCCATGACCTGCATAATGACTATCCATTAGCAGCAGAAAGTCCACAGATGGATCCAAGAGAGCCACCTAAACTTGGCCCAATCTTCGGGGCAAAAAAAATTATGTCTTCATAACAGACTACCTACACTTTTATTTAAACATGGTTTAAAGTTAACACGGTCCCCATCGCATAATTGCTTTTGATCAAAACGTTTTCATGAAACCATACAGCATGAAGAACACTGACCTCAGAACTAAATCCACAGTGCTTTCAAAAAAGACATTTTCAAGCTGATTAACAACAGCTGTTTTGGAAAAGACATGAGAATCCGCACAAGCGCAAAGATTCAGATTGGTCAACCAAAGAAACGAAGCAATTAAGCTGACTTCAAACCTAATTATCAGGACCTTTAGAAGATTTCATGATCAGCTTTTTGGCATAATGATGAAAAAAAAGAAAGTCAAATTAGACAACCTGTATTTATTGGGTTTACTGTTTTAGATTAACAAAGCTTTTGATGTTAGATTTCTTTAGACTACTTTAAGCCCGCGTATCCTGAGTCCAGAGTACTTTTACACAGATACAGATAGTTTTTGTTATAGATATCCCTACTGAAGACATCTCTTAAAGAACATGGAATTAGAAGTAGCTAAAGGAGCGAGTGGATGGTACGACAATCCGATACCCTAAAGATCCGCCTTCTTACATTCAATTACTAACAAGAAGGTTTTAGAAAGATGAAGGATGGAATTATCTGGAAAGGTAATCAAGGAGTATGGGGGTAAGGTCAAAATGTACAGTATTTTCGGAGCCAGGAGAAAATCGATAAGAAAGCAAAGGAATATCTCGCAGCGTTGTGCAGTCAAACAAATATCACATGACAACTACAAAGAACCATTGTTTGGCAATAAACTTTTCATCATGACAACGTAAAACAGCCGATCTAAATCTACATGAGATCAACACAACAGTTGTACTCGAAGTCTTAAGATTAGAACGAAACCCAAACGGGTGTTTGTTAATCCAGAGTTCATATGCCATTGGGCACTGGAGAACCGTAAATAATACAAAGCGGAACTGTGTCCTGGAGGAAATATCTGCAGGTCATCTTTCACAAAAGATCTTTGAGGAGCTGTTGTTTATTTTGTGTCAGTTTCTCTTAAATAATACACGGCTGATTCATTTACATTTCTTTTATATTTCGTACGGGACAACACTCCACATTGGATAGGTTGCCCTATGCGAGTGTCCCCTTCTGCTTCCCCGGAAAATAAAGGTCCTTTACTTTAAAACCAAATGGTAATATTTTTGCTGGTTTTAGGGGTCCCTTTACAACATTTATTGTTTTTCTTTTGATTTCTTGTAGGTTTTCCCTTTTTAATTTTTCATTTTCATTGCGCCAAAAATGAGGGGATCTTCTAAAACCCTTCTTGTTGCGAAATTGTCAATCAGCCTCTGTGATACTTTGGAGGAGAAAAGTCTTTCGGCTAACTTTTTTTTTAAAGTTTTCAACTAAAGCTGTGAACTGTAAAATCCCCGGGAAAGCCTCTTTAATGGGAACCTTGTTTTAACAATAAGATTTTTTCCTTGGGCCCTTAAATTTTTTTCCATATCACTTTAATCATGCAGGGGGGGAAGTTTCGGGCCCCCCTTTTGGGATATCAGTTGTATCAACAGCAACAGCAGAACCTTTTTTGTGTTAAAAGGGTTCCCCATCTTTTTTAAACTTGAAGCCATGCAAGATGAAAAGCTACTTAAACTTTTCTCTAATCTACGAGGGTAAAAATAGAAGATCCCTTTTATGGTGTCGTTTGGGGTTGTATTTAAAAAATGGGTCTTGTATTCGTCAGGGCCCGGAAATAAATTTGCCCAATCGCTTGTTTAGATAACCATTCTTTTTCTTTTGTTCATGCTCCCCTGCTTGGCTTAGCTTTTTAATTTTCTGTTACCCTTCCCTACCCTTTTGGGGAAAAGATTTTTTTCATTTTTTTCAGCCAAAATTAGCCAACAAAAAAAACCCACGGGCAACCAAAGGCAAAAAACGCGATTTCTTGCATCTTTTGTTTTTCGTGGATGATAAAAGTCGCTAAATTTTGGTGGGGTTGTCTCGTTGGGTTTTCCTGTTACAAGATAATATTCTTTTATTTCTTGATCAACACTTTTAAAAGTGTAAGCGCTGTCCGTTTTTTCAGTGTGTTATTAATAAAAACTAACTGCTCAATTCTCTGTTTTTATAGCGATTTGGCGCAGCTAGTTGTCCACAGCTTTTGTTATGTCTTTTTCTCTCCCTTCATCTCCCGTTTTCTAAAGGTAATTCTTCCCCTAAAAGCGAGCGCATTAACACAGCGGCCTTCACATTACGAGGGAAACCATTTTTTTTAAATGTATTTTTTCTTACAATTATTTTTTCCGGAAATTATTCTTCTTTTCGGGGAAAAACTTTCGTGGCAAAAACGAAGTGCAATTAG
>CM031606.1:841631-884131 GCA_018398815.1 Conus ventricosus
GGTCATTCGGACCAGGTTGTGGTCGTGGACAAGTTAGCGGTCGTGGTGGCGCATTGAATGTTGCGGACATGCATTGCTGGCACTGTGGGTGCAAATTTCATAAACTTAATGAGTGTCCATATGTTAAACAGCAACCAATGAAACAAGCAAATGTGAGCGTACGTGCACCAAATAAACCCCCCTTACCAAGATACCCAGCATGTATTGGTTTCTGACAGTAATATCAAGGGACTTCATATTGAATCCTATACTGTCAATGGATTTGGTGCCACATTACTGAGAGACACTGGTTGTACCACTGCTGGGGTACGCAAGGATTTGGTAAGGAAGGACCAGTATACAAGCAAAACGCAAGACTGTCGTTCTTTTGGGGGCAAGATAGTCTTTCACTTTGGCATGTGTCTATGGTTGTACCCCTTATTACACAGGTGAAATGACCGCTTGTGTTATTGATGAACCAGTCACTGACTTATTTTGGGCAATCTCGCTGGTGTCTCAACATCTGATAGTGGTCAAGGTGGCTCTTTTGTGCCATGTACAGTAAGCACTTGGCTGCAAGAAAAAGGGAAAGACGGTCCTAAACCTATTCATGTACCTACCATGCCCAAACTGGATGTAATTCCTGAAAAGTTGATACACCTACAGGAAGCTGATTCTGCATTAACCCCTTTGTTTCAGAAGATCGTTTGAGTAACACAGTGTTGCAGACTGCACATGATTCTATGTTTTCAGGACACTGTGGGGTAAAACGTGCTCTTCAACGTTTGTTGTCCTCGTTCTTTTGGCCTGGTGTCAGTGTACATGTTTCTAAATATTGTCAGTCATGTGATGTCTGTCAAAAGACGATCCCAAGAGGTCGTGTACCATGTGCTCCTTCACAGCGCATGCCAGTAATTACTGAACCATTCAGTCGTGTTGCCATTGATCTAGTAGGAACGTTTAGAGTGTCAAATTCAGGGTGTTGGTATGTATCGACAGTCGTAGATGTTACCACTCGGTACCCTGAAGCGGTACCCCTGAAGAAGATACAGGGTCGAACTTTAATTAAGGACCACCACGAAAAAGGCCCTTTCTTTTTAAATTGGCCAAAAATACAAGCAATGTATTTTTTCGAAGAATTCGACTGGGAAAGGTTTAAGGGGTTAACAGAGTATTCCGCAAAGCTTGCGAAAGCTGTCTTATTGTCACGTGCGGCATGCAGAGGGGGTGGGGGTGGGGGGTGAAAGTTGCAGATTGTTGTCAAAATTGCTTGTTTTTTTTAAGCAAGAGTGAACACTGCTTCAAACGGTTTTGCACTGAAATTCCAAATGCACGTGCAAAAACCAATGCATTGCAGAGCATTTTACTGACTGGAATGCTCCTAAAAGCAGCCCAACGTGCATTATTCTTTATAACACAAAAATGTCTCCAAGACGCAAGCTGTCTGATTTTGACCGGACCCGGGCGATTGCATGGCTGCAGGATCGAGTTGGCGTTCGAGAAGTGGCCAGATGACTACAAGTGTCTGTCCCACTCCGTCATCATTCGGCTGAGAGAACGTTTTCAAGCCACTGGAACTGTCAAAGAGAGACCCCGTCCAAGCCAGCCAAAGAAGACCACTGCAAGAGATGACAGGTTCATCCGCAGACATGCTCTTCGGACCAGGACCACCACCTCCAACACCATCAGGCGTCGGCTTCAAGCTGCCACTAACACAGCAATGTGTGAGATGACCATACGGCGGCGCCTCAATGCTGCCAACCTTCGAGCAAGGCGCCCAGTCTGGAAACCAAAACTGACTGCGCCCCACCGGGCACGTCGCCTGGCCTGGTGCACAGCTCATCGAACATGAACTTGGGCTCAGTGGCGGATGGTGCTTTTCACCGATGAGTCCAAGTTCCAGTTGAAGCCACGAGATGGACGCATTCGGGTGTGGCGGCGTCCCAGGGAGCAGCTGGCAGATGACGTCATCCAGGAGGTCGTCGGTTTTGGTGGTGGCTCCGTCATGGTATGGGGGGGGGGGGGGGGGGGGAGCATCAGCAGTCACCACAAGACTCCCCTGTACCATGTGGATGGCAACCTGAACGGCCAACGCTACCTGCAGGAGATTTTACGGCCTTTGGTTGTCCCAGCACTCCAGCAGATTGGGGCTCAGGCTGTGTTCATGGATGATAATGCCACCCCACATCGTTGTCGAGCCGTGAACACTTTTGTGGTGCAAGCTGGCATCACCAGGATGCCATGGCCGGTGTCGTATATAATACTGTCGCTCATAAAATCGTGTCGCAGCGACAGTATTTCCCGGGAAATACTGCAGCTGGTTCATGAAAAATTATCGCTGAGCGACATAATTTCATAAAAATTGGTAGCGCGACAGGATTTCACGAGAAATGTCCATAAAATCGTGTCGCCGCCTAAAAATAAAATCATGTCGCAGCGACAGCATTTCATGTAAAAAAATTGCTGCCGTAGAAAAGTTGTCGCTCTGAGACAGTATTTTTCGTAAAATACGACGTCGAAGACATATTCGGTCTCTGCCCCAACTATGCCCCACCTCCCTCTCTCATGGTTTTACGTATCAGTTGCCCCATTGTCTTTCTGTCTATATTTCATTTGTGTCTGCTTGACTGTCGGTCTATCTTTCTGTCTCTATTTGTTTTTCTCGCTCATTCTCTCTATGTATCGCCCTCCCTCTTTCTGACTGACTCTCTTTAGTTTCACTCTGTCCATCAAACTGTCTGTCAGTTGGTCTCTGCCTTTCCCGCCCCCCCCCCCCCCCCTCTCTTCTCTCTCTCTCTCTCTCTCTCTCTCTCTCTCTCTCTCTCTCTCTCTCTCTCTCTCTCTCTCTCTCTCTCTCTCTCTCTGGACGTGCAAGCAAGTGCGCGTTGTATGTGGAGAGACCGTGACAGTGTGTGTGTGTGTGTGTGTGTGTGTGTGTGTGTGTGTGTGTGTGTGTGTGTGTGTGTGTGTGTGTGTGTGTGTGTGTGTGTGTTAAGAGCCTGAAACAACTGCATTCATGCTCAAAATGTAGTTGTGATTCATTTGTCCATAATCACGCAATCTCTCTCTCCCTCCCTCCCCCTCTCTCTCTCTCTCATTCTCTCTCTCCCTTCCTCTCCCTCCCGCCCTCTCTCTCTTTCATTCTCTGTCTGTCTCTCCCTCCCCCCTCTCTCTCATTCTCTCTCTCTCTATCCCTCCCTCTTTCTCATATTCTCTCTCTCTCTCTCTCTCTCTCTCTCTCTCTCTCTCTCTCTCTCTCTCTCTCTCTCTCTCTCTCTCTCTCTCCTAGGATACCCCAGCTATCACTTTACATACCCCGCCTACTCTGAACATCTTCTCTCGTGGGACGATACTTTTCCCCCTAGACAATTGATTAGAACCCTTAAGACTTCTCCCCACAAACCCTGCAAGTTACGCAACAATGTCTTTGCAGATATGTTTATGCGTGTTTGAGTTTGTTGGTGTATTCCCGCGCATGCGCGTTTACGTGTTCCACGTGCGTGTGTGTGTGTGTGTGTGTGTGTGTGTGTGTGTGTGTGTGTGTGTGTGTGTGTGTGTGTGTGTGTGTGTGTGGAGAGAGAGAGAGAGAGAGAGAGAGAGAGAGAGAGAGAGAGAGGAGAGAGAGAGAGAGAGAGAGAGAGGACTACACACACACGCATGTACATACGCATGCCTGGGCACACACGCACACAAACACACACACATACATTTCCTCACTCATGCACTCCCTTACAGTACAGGAGGGACACAAACCGTTGAAGGAGGTATGATAGGTCAGAGATATAGGAGGGACACAAACCCGTTGAAGGAGGTATGATAGGTCAGGGATGGATGGGGCAGAGAGGAGGTCAAAGCCGAGGGAACAAATCATATAATTATCCCCATAATATTACATAACAGGGTAACAGGGCTATGTGAATGTCAATAGGGATAATCATGGGAAGACATATGGATAGTCATGGGAAGAAAACGAGAGACACAAAATCGTATAATAGCCGCATTCTTATATTATGGATATCCTAATTCATTACATGCTACACCCAACTCTTAAAACTCCTTTCCTTCTACCTCAAATATCTCCGAATTTCTGATTTGAATCTTATTTTAAAGAAGAAAAAAAAGAAAAAAAATGATATGTAGTAGTTCCATGGCATTATAGTATACTTATTACAAGTTGCAGCTTTTGGACTGCTCATTATTAATAGGCCTAAATAGTGTACGACGAACAAAGAGAAATAATTATGACAATGATATTTGATAAATTTTCGTCATTAGCTATTTAACCGCTTCGACCTTATTGGACTATGTGACCTTTTTACTTCTTAACTTCGCGGCATCACAAAACGAACACATGTCTTTCAGCTTGGTCAAAAGGAACTTCATCTTTTGAAAAGTTCGGTTCTGTCTTCTACCGCAAGACTTCAGAGGTTCAAGATCCAAGCTTTGTCGGCAGTGTGTGTGTATGTTGTGTGTGTGTGTGTGTGTGTGTGTGTGTGTGTGTGTGTGTGTGTGTGTGCGTGCGTGCGTGCGTGCGTGCGTGCGTGCGTGCGTGCGTGCGTGCGTGCGTGCGTGCGTGTGTGTGTGCTGGCTGAATCATAAAATCACAGATCGCAGAGCATCTTTTTATAATATATAATAATAATAATAATAATAATAATAATAATAATAATATATAATAATAATAATAATGAATACTTATATAGCGCCTATTCTCGGCTAGACGCCAAGCTCTAAGCGCTTTACAATCAACACTCGTTTACACAACGGGCTGCCTACCTGGGTAGTGCCGACTGAAGAGCTGCCAGCTGGAGCTTCATTCAGTCGTTTCCCGTGTCATCCATTCAGTATCGTTCAATATCGATCACTCATTTTCCTTACTTCCTTCATTCTTTCCATTTCTCACGCAGGGTGCATGCTATGTGTAACGTGTCATCCATACCAACGGCCAAACTGGCCTACTCTTCCGAAAGTTGGTGATGGGATTTTACGTGTGTGCAAGATGTTATGCATGCGTTCACACACGGAACCTCGGTTTATAGTCTCATTCGAAGGACTGTATGGGAAATGGAGTCAGAACCAAATGTTAACTCCGAGGGAAAAATCCCCCTGTACCGAAACGCCCCGGCGGAGGTTCGAACCCGCAACCCCAGGATCACCAAGATACGAGTCAGGCGCTCTACCAACTGAGCTATTCTATTGTGATGATGATGATGATGATGATGATGATTATGATGATGATAATTCACAAAGGGCTAATTGTGACTCATTTAAAAGGGCCCTACACAGTTTTCCTTTCCATGAAAGAGTAAGTAAAAATGATCAATGCAGAGAGCTCTACTCACTCTTTTATAAGTAAGCAGAAATGGACCCCTTGTAAAAAAAAAAAGGACAACCAACTGGGCTGCAATAAACAATTCTCCAGTGAAAGATATTTTTAGCCTTCAGTTAGAAGTAATGTGTCTTGTCCAGAATGTGGGACCTACTTGAAAGGTTAGTTACTTTCGTTTGTTACCATGTAAGGGAAGATTGGTTAATGCGGGCCAGTAGATAAATTGGGCTGGTGCTAATTTGAGAAAACTATGACGAGATAAGTTCAGATCTTTTGTGTGCTACATTGTCAGCATGCATAACTTCCTCTGCTAGAAAACCATGGCTGGTCGCGGGAAAGGATACCAACAGTAAGCATTAGAAACATGTTGTACTAATTCTTTACCTCTATGGTTCTGTTAAATCAAAGACATGGCTAAAATAATAGGAATTGTTTGCTTTCTGTTTCAACGAATTCTAACATATTATAAACGCCCTTGAAACAACATCAGAGTAATATTTTGATGTGCTGTCATGGTAGAGGATTTCTAATGACCATGGTTAAAATGGATAAGATGAACTCCCCCTGATGGGCTAAGTTGGGCCAGTAGCTCAATTAAGCCTACTGTGATCAGTTTATACCCACTTCATTAGAAGTTGATAGCGGTTGTTTTTTCTCAGTGATCAGTAATTATTGATAGAGCCTGATGTGTGTGTGTGTGTGTGTGTGTGTGTGTGTGTGTGTGTGTGTGTGTGTGTGTGTGTGTGTGTGTGTGTGTGTGTGTGTGTGTGTGTGTGTGTGTGTGTGTGCGCGCGTGCGTATGCATGCATGCATGCACGTATGAGGCATCCACATATTTAGAAGAAACATATCCAAATATTGACGGTGCTTTGAATGTATCTTTTTGTTTTCGAACATTAATTCGTTTGTCTTCTTTCAAAGAAGCCATCCAAAACAAAAGATACTTTATATAAATGTGTTATGTTTCACATTTTGAACATGATTATATTTAGGCCTTAGGCGCCTTAAAACGAGCGTAATGAAAGAAAACCCATTTTGAACGTCACGTTCTGCATTTTTTTTCTGCGTTGTTTGTTTCATTAAACTAGATAAAAGCTTTAGAAAAGAAGTGGATTATCCTTTCAACCAAGTACTATGTTAATTGATTTCAAATCACGGCTTCCTTGGAGCTTTGAATGCCTTAAAAGGACTGCAGTAAAACAAAGCCAAATGATGCCTGAAGCTCTGCATTATGGCGTCTGATAACTTTTGGGTTACTTGTGACTAAAATGGGTTACTTTGACTCGTTTGTAAATTCATGATTTTAAGTGCCCTAGAAGCACTGCAATTAGACTCTATTATGTTTGTGTTTCTGTTCTGACAATTCAGGATAATCATTTACTTTTTAAGTTTAGTTTATAAATGTGTTGAGACCGTAGGTGTCTTTAAATGGATTATCGAACAAGCTCACACATCTTATTATGGCCAACAGACAAACAATATTGGTTTGGGTTTATGACTAATGCGTGTCGGTTAATATAGGACCGTGGCCCAATATTTACCACACCCTGGTCCATTTAACCCGAAATGATGTCTAAAGTGGGCTTCCTTTTCTTTAAGAGTTTTATTATTTCTTATATAGAACTTTTTGAAATAAAGATAGCCATTTGATGGCTGTACTACATGAAGTTCTTATGGTAAGCTTTACAAATAATTAACCTTGAGTGAAGTGAAATTAGTGAAGGAGGTAGGGCTGCATTTCTTAGGGGTTCTAACTTACCCAATCTTCCCCTACTTTCGTTGTGCTGAATGTCCTAGGCCTACGATAATGATAAAAACATCACATTTCACAGCACACACACACACACACACACGCACACACGCACACACACACACACACACACACACACACACACACACACACACACACACACACACACACACCACACACACACACACACACACACACACACGTTCACACACACACACACACACACACACACACACACACACACACACACACACACACACACACACACACACACACACACACACGAATGGAAATTTGACTTTCGTCGAAAACATTTATGATAAAAAAATCACTTGCGACAATTTTTTATTTTATCATGGCAGGCTGCATTATTTTCTGTGATATTTTGACGCTCGACCGCAGCGACGTTTTTTCACTTTGCAGAAAAAATCGTCGCTGTGAAATATTAACGCTGTGGACCATATTTCACAGGAAATGTTTACTCTAGCAGTACGATTTCACGTGAAAATGTGTCGCAAGCGACAGTATTCACTGACTACAATATTTCACAGTGTCCTGTCGCAAAAAGCTGTCGCAAAAGTTCGAGCGACAGTATTTTATGGACAGCTACAATATTCTATAGGACATTTTTCGTGAAAAGTTGTCGCGCGACAATTTTTTCCAGCAAATATTGTCGCTGCAACAATATTTCACGTGAAATGCTATCGCTGCGATACAATTCCACGGCGACAGTATTATATACGACACCCGGCAAGCAGCCCGGACATGAACCCTATTGAGAACATCTGGGGCGAGCTTGGGAGGAGAGTTCAAGAAAATCACCCTGTTCCGGCAAATCGACAGGAGCTGCTGCACTACCTGCAGCAGGAGATGGCAAACCTCCCCCAGGCACTCATTACAAGAACAGTCAACACCAATGAGCCAGCGCTGTGTGGATTGTGTGGCAGCACGAGGGGGGCACACTCTGTTTTGATCAGACTGTAAAGAAACACTCTTTTTGTGAATGTCATTTTGGGGGGTAGTCTCATTCAGGCTCCCGTGTCTAATCAGAAAGAATGATTTTTTCGATGAAAGTGACAAAATGTTGTTCACTGATAATGAAATTAAACATTTATAAAGTTTCTGTCGTTTGTCGGTTTTTCTTTCTATGTTTTGTGAGACTGTGTATAAGTGGTCCTTAATTAAAGTTCGACCCTGTAGATACTATTTCTGTGGCAGAAACGTTACTCTCAATCTTTTCAAGGATGGGTCTTCCTGACGAAATTTTGTCTGATTGTGGATCACAGTTTGTGTCAGACCTCATGAAGGAAAATGTCCGGTTACTTTCTATTTCTTCATATACTACAACTCCCTATCACCCTCAATCCAATGGTCTCGTTGAGAGATTTAAATGAACGTTGAAAACCATGTTGAAAAACGTGAGTATGGAGAGACCATCTGATTGGGACAGGTATATTCCGGCTTTACTTTTTGCCTGCAGGGAATTACTAAATGAAAGTACAGGGTTTTCACCATTTGAACTACTGTTTGGACGTTCACCTAGAGGTCCCATTAGCATTATTGCTAAGTCATGGTCTGGATCCAGTGTTACCCAAGAGGAAAAGAATGTGTTTGATCATGTTTTCTCCTTACAAAACCGCATTAGTGATACATGTCGTACTGCTCAAGAGAATGCATACAAAAGTGCCACAACTCATAAACATTATGCTGACCGTGATGCTTAGATGCGCTCATTTTCTGTGGGTGACCGTGTTTTTGGTGTTGCTAACGGCTGATAAAAAAAGCAAAATGCGTGTTATGTGGAAGGTCATATATGTCATTCTTGGAAAATGTTCTGATGTTAACTACAAAATTGACATGAATGTGGTATCAAAGGTGTTCCACATCAATATGCAGAAGCTATATTTTGACAGGTCAATTATGGCAATCAACAAAACAGTGAGAAAAATGACTCTGATTGTGATATGCATGCATCTGCTCTGAACCTTGACATTGCTGACGTACTACCAGTGGAATGTGTGACTACTTCTTCCAAATCTGATGTGCATTTTAAAAGACTTAAACATGTGTGGCTCATGATGGATCTATTGTGCAGATAGCCTCAGTGGGTGTCGTGCTAGATGGTGGTGATGATGGCATTTCGTTACCTACTTTATCTGTGCAGGGACAAACACATGAGGATGTGAAGATCGATGATAATCTGACAATAACTCAGGTAACACAATTGAGAGAATTGTTACATGATTTCAAGGATGTTCTCACGGAGAAACCTGGAAATACTGTGGGAGTGGAAACATAATATGCTGTTTTTTGTGTTGTTCTGATCTCTTTTTTGCTATGTGTATGTATATGATGATAATGCTTCTTAACGCATGGAATATTGACATGTCTGCGTTACTTTGAAATGATTTGACATTGGGTATTGTACTGCGAGCTGCAGTTATGTCTTTGGGAAAAAATGTATCTTGCTTTTGGCTATTTTTCATCATCATGAATATGTATTCTGGACTGGTGTATGTCTGTAACCTTGATGTGGTATTTCATTTTGATGTACATGTATTGAGAATGTAGTACTTTTTTTTCAAATCATTGATGACAATGAATTTGATAATGATGTTGCTTCTGTGAAAAAATTTGATGAATCAAATCTTTTCATCGGAGGTTAGGGGGTGTCATGACTAGTGATTCGATGTGTGTCATGACTAGTAATTCGATGTGCGTCATGACTAGTGATTCGATGTGCGTCATGACTAGTGATTCGATGTGTGTCATGACTAGTAATTCGATGTGCGTCATGACTAGTGATTCAAACGGAACTGGAACATGTATTTGATGTAATAATGTTGGAAAAAATATAGATAAATATTTTGGTGAATGTCTGCACTTGTGGTGTAGGACCACACTGTTTGTACAGCTGTGTGAAAACAAATGAAATTATGGTGTGACACCACGTACGTGAACATGATTTGGATTGGATAGAACGCTGAAGGTTTGAATAATGAGTGAAGCTCACTTTTGTGTGACTGCGTGAATAACAAATTTTGAATCAGAAATTGGGATGGCTTGGACAAGAGCAGACGCTGGATTCTTATTGTTTAACCCTTGTGGGGTTAAGGGACTTTAACTCCCTTTTGCGTCTAGCCTGTAGTATTGCCTGTTAGGCAGAACAACCCTTGGGAGGTTGTGAAGGTATGACTTGGCGTCCTGTGGCCTGTGAGAGTTCAGCGATGTCCTGCGACCTGTGAGAGATCGGAAGCATAATTGCAGGCAGAAGTCTGCTAGGGCATTATCTTAGTGCTTGTTCTCTAGAGGTGAGTATCAGTTGGGAATGCGCGATTTCTTTAAAAAGAAAGAGAAAAATTGAATAAATGTCGGGTAAATGTTATTGACATATTCAGAATGATAATATTGATTTGTAAATAATTCGTAATTGATGTATGGAAAATCGCGTGTATTGAAAAGAATTGGAGACATATAAAATCACCATTAATTTTCTTGAGAAAATTTCGCTTTTTAACCTCAACTATAGGTAGGGGCAGCTTGGAGAAACAAGATGATTTGTGAGTATCCGTTAGTGTTAACATGGAATTTTGTGTATGGAAGAGAAGAGGAAAAAAAGAGAGAAAAACGGTAAGAGAAAAGAATTCTTCTAAGTATTAATTATGGGACCTGGGGCTTGTTTCAGAACACCTCAGCGTCCGAGCCTAGAGTGGCAGCCTCCCCTGAACAGTCTGGAAGAAGACCGTTCTAACCCATCAATATTATAGTGACGAACGAATGAAAGTAGAAAAGAAGAAAGTACCTTGTCATGTTAGGTTAATTTGGAAAGGGAAAATTGGAGTGTCATGAAATATTGATTTGAGTTATGTGTGTATTTATTTTGATTTTGACAATTATTATATTGAAAGGGAGCGTGTAAAAACAAAGGTTTGGTCTGTTAGTGCTCATTTGAATGAATGGAGTATATGCGTATGCATGGAGTTAGCATGCTTGAGTTCGTGACCGAGAGCGTGCGAACGCAGTGTGTGACTGGGACCTCAGTGCATACTGTAGACTTGGGTGTGAATCGGTGGGGCGATGCAGGATTGTATATTGGAGTGTCCATAAATGTGAGCGTGTGAGTGAATGAGCGTGTGTGTGTGTGTGTGTGTGTGTGTGTGTGTGTGTGTGTGTGTGTGCGCGCGCGCAAGGGTGTGTGTATGTATGTGTGTGTGTTTGCTGTTATTGTTATTGTTCTTGTTACGATGTCATCTTTTGAACATTCACTTCCCACAAACAAAGGCGCATGCGCACACACACACACGCACGCGCGCACGCCGTGTGCTCGCACACACACACACACACACACACACACACACACACACACACACACACACACACACACACACACACACACACACACACACATGTACAGATGCATGCGTGTAGAAGCATGCTCACACAAGCACACAAATCCCGCACACGCATACACATGTACATCTGTACACACACACACACACAACACACACACACACACACACACACACACACACACACACACACACACATCCGCGCACACACATGCATGCACCACACCACATGGAGTCAGATGTTACTTCTTTAGATCGAGAACAGTTTCATATGGTGGTTTTCTTTTCCACTGTAGGATAATAACGACAAGTCCTTTTCCTCACTGTATTTGTCTAATGTTCTTCCACCTTACGTCGCAGAGATCCAGAACGTGCCTGGAGTATCTGTCCATTTTATAGGTAAGTTTTTCTTTCAATTTTCCAGCCAACCTTAAAGTTATTAGTTCCAGTTGGCAAATGTGATAACGTTACTTCCCAGTACATTCTATGGTTTTCTCCCAGTAACACGCTATGTTCGTCCGGTTGGAGGTCGACTGGTGGCTACATCATTGCTAACCAGGGCTGCGACAGATCCGGTATGATCACTATTTTCTTCTTCCCTTTGGTGATTCTAAGGAAGGTCGAACCTGGCGAAGTTGATTACTCTCCAGGTTTGATTTTTTTCCTTTTTGTTTCTTTTTTTTCTTTCTTTTGTTGTTGTTGGGTTTTCTCCCCACACGCAGAAGGTAGTACTGGGTTTCCATGGTTACCAATTGCAGATGAGACCTGACTCTTGATGGGTCACTACATTTTGAATGAAAACTGTAAACAGGCTTACCGTTAAATATGTATAATCTGATGATCACCGGTAAATAATACATTCTGAATGATGTATAAACTGATGATCACCGGTAACTCTAAATGAGCCTACCATTAAGTATGTATAATCTGGTGATCACCGGTAACTAATATATTCTGAATGAAAACTCTAAATAAGCCTACCATTAACTATGTATAATATGATGATCACTGGTAAATAATACATTCTGAATGAAAACTCTAAATAAGCCTACCATTAAATATGTATAAACTGATGATCACCGGTAATTAATACATTCTGAATGAATGAGTTGGTGGGAAGTACAAAGACTGGGTGAGAAGTGGGAGAAAGAATGCAGTGGGATGTGTTAGGAGGGGGAGAATTAGAGAAATGCACACTGAGTACCCGCCCTCCCCCTTCACCACACACGAGCACTCTCACATACAATCCCACACATATACACACAGTCACGGCCACGACTATTGCCACCATCTTACACACACAAACACGCGCGCGCACACACACAGGCGCGTGCGCGCGCGTACACACACGCACGTGCGCGCGCACACACACATACGGATGTGCGCTTGCACACGTACACTGATAGTGATATAAAGATACCTGACATTTAAACTAATTTTCAGCTTGTTGGTCATCTGCAGGCCAGAAACACAAACTAAATTGATAGATTTTAAGAGACGTATTACATGATATTCTGAAACCATGTATAGAACATGTTAAACAGCACACCTCACCCCCTTCCAACCCATACCCCCATGCCACTGCACAGTACCCCCACAGCTACTGTTATTTCTATCACTTGGCTTTTCTGTTTATCCTTAAAATCATGTTGATATACTTTTCAACTAAGCTGAGCGTATTTTCGACAATGATTATGTACAAAATTCCAATTTTCAATCAAAACTAGGGGGAAGAGCGAGAAAGGGCATTCGTTAGTTTTCACCTGTGGTAGAGGTTTTTAACTGTGGTAAAAAGCAAAAATGTTTTTCAATAAAACAAACAATCATACAATAAAAACGTCCTCCTGATACAAAAACATTTCAAACCTGATTCATCAGCGTGTTTTGGCAGAAATTCATAATCTCTCACCAGCGTTCTTTTTCTTTTCTTTTCTTTTTTCTTCTCGATGGGTCAGGGGAAGTTGTCTAAGCAGAAGACAGTCAGAAGCCGTGCATAGATTATCAAGAGATGTTTGGTCAAAACAAAAAATAGTACGCCCTACCGTAGGACGTACTATTTTTGGTCAAAGCCTCGCGATGGTTACGATCCGCTTGTGTAGTTACCGCTCAAGAACTTCGTGTCTACAGTCTTTCTGTGTTTCTTTCAAGCACGTGAGTTATATCAATTTATTCTAACCAAGTTTATCAACAGCTGAATATCACTTCTTTTGCTGACTGCGTAACATCTTCTGAAAACGGAGCTCTTGTCCTTTACGCCTTTTTTCCAGAATGATATTCAAAGTATAGAGGAATGGGTTGAGCGCTGAATTGAGTGGCAACACAAAGATGGCCATTCCCACGTTAACCTCCCCTGGAATGATGACATCACTGGCAGCAAGGACCCCACACAGACCAATAGGAAACCAGCACAGGAAATCAGACACTGCGATGGATAGAAGACGCCTAGCAATAGTTGCTTCCTTGGATTTGACAGTTTCGGTGACTATGTCTTTGGTATTTGTTGGCAGATTAGACATAGCGTTACTCCTCACAGACCAGTAAATAAGACACTGACCCACACCAATCATGAGAAAGAGGATAAGGTTGCATACGATCATGATACCGAAGGAGTAAATGTGACCAGGAAAGTGAGCTCTGGTGACAGGCAATGGAATGCAAATACCAGTCTGGTGGTAAAATTCCCAGTATGAGGTAATAGGGAGTAGGGGCATCACTGCCAGTGTAAATCCCAGTCCCCACGTTATAATACAGGCGATGTGAGCTGATCTGACTTTAAACCTGATGTGACTGAAAGGAAAACGGAGCACAAGGAAGCGATCTAAAGTGATTAAAGAGATCAGTAATGCTGACACTTCAGAGGATAACAAGGATAAGAAGCCAGCAATGCTGCAAGCTCTACTTTGTTTCCATTCAGTGTCATTCCAAAGATAACTACCAGTGTAAATCCGGTCTGCCACTCCAATGAAGACTAAATACACTCCCATCAAGTAGTCAGAAGCACACAAATGGAGAACAAACACTGTAAAACCAGTTGTTTTGCTTTCTGATGAGTAAAAAATACGATAGACAAAACCACTGAAATTTCCCAGAACAGCTAGCACAGCAAAAAGGGCAAGAGCACAACGGTAAGACATGGATTTCAACAAGTCATTACATGATGAGATTTCATCAGATGGAGCTAAACATTCGCCTCGAAAATTGTCTGGTAGCACAACAGAACAACACAATTTGAAATTGTCTGCAGAAACATACACAAGGTTCGTCATGTGTTTCATGAAATCTGGCGTGAAGTCAGTTATAGTACAACCGTGTAAAGTAAAAACACTAATACAATGAAGCAAGGCTTGTTCCTGCAATGTCTTGATATTGCTCCACGACAAATCGACATTTTCTACGTTCGGCATCAACGTTGACAAGATGCCCATGTTCAGAGAATTCGCTTGGATATGGGAAATGTTGAAGACCAATAGTGATAGATGTGCTTGGCCATAAATCCTGCCAGACAACGGATTGCCCGCCAGATTCAGTCTCCGAAGTTGAGGCATCCCTAGAAAGTAGCTGAAGTTGACAGAATTAAGTAAATTGTCTCTCAGATCCAAACTGTGAAGATTTGGTAAATGGACGTTAGTCAAGTTCGTCCATCCACATGCCAGGACGCCTAGGTGGATCAGCATGGTGGCGTTAATGACTTCATTCATATTCATTTCACTACCTGAGATTTCAAGGTAGCGCAGGTATTGGAAAGAGCTAATGAGAAAACTGCGATTGCAGGAGAAGGCAAAACCAAAACAAACACATGACTCGGGACAAGTGACGTAGCACACCAGTTCATCATCATGCCACGGACATTGTGGCATACCATCACATAGATGATTTATGTGCAAACATGTAAGTTTGTCACTGCCACGACATCGGTAAAACCCAGGGCACGCCTTGTAGTTGTCACATTCAGCTTCATCCTCATGTCCCGGACAGTCGATCATGCCATTACACCTGACATAGACAGGGAGACAATAGCCATTATCGTGACACTGAAAATGAGAGTCTGGGCACTGTGTGTTGTTACTTTGTAGAGAGGTCACGGTGAACCGTCCAGGTCTGTTAAAGTTGATTACAGCTGGAGGGTTTATTTTAGAAAAGACATGTCCTAGATTACGGCACTTTTTCTCGTCGGAGCCCATCATGCAGTCATGGAATCCATCACATTTTTTCTTCACATCTATGCACTGAACAGAAGGCAAGGTCTGGTGTTTAAAATAAAGTAAAAAGATGTAAAACTTATTAAAGATAACATAACAGGAGACGATAAGAGCAAGTCCTGTGTGTAAATTGAGAAGCCTCTCGTAATGATAGTAAACAATGATTGCAAAATCCTGATATCATACACAAATTTGAAAGCTTCTGGTTTCAGAAAAAAGTTCTAATGAGTGTGAAGATTGCAGTCAGGATAAAGATTAATGTTTTTGCATGATCAGTCATTGTCACACTGAGCAAAATTCATACACGCACTCAGCTCAGCATTCACTCCGTGCACACGCAATCTCTCCAAACAACCAGAAGGCGCACTACAATAACTCTTCTTCTCCCCATCCTCTCCGGGGAATAATTTACTAAACAATAATCAACTTTTCAAATCTTTAAATCTTATGTTCCTCCACTCCAGTGGAGGTACAGACATTCCACAGATCCACTAACTAGGACCACATTATCATCACATTATACATAGTAGTTCATATATATATCGTTTAACGGTTTCTCCTCCTCACTGGAGAAACAATGTACATATTTTCAAAGAAGAATCAAAAGATGGCTTAAAATACAGGAACGATATCCGAGTTCCGACCCAGGGGACAATCAACATTCATTGGGAGCCAACATGACAAATTCTTTAAATTCTCTCACGACAATCGCAGTCGATGTCTTCTTCACAATTAGGTGCTGCAACAGCACTGGAGCTCAACTACTTCTGCGACTGCCTCAGTCGCCTTATCCGTTACTGGTGCTGCCACAGCAACGGGAAGGGCTGAAACACGAATGAAGTCCGTGTAAGTAATCTATTTCAAAATCTGAATAATGATAAATTCTTTTCCCTTTTTACCTTTTCTTAACTCTCCCTCTTTTCTCTCCCCATCTGTCTATATCTCACCTGGTAATGGTAGATTGCAGGAAAAACTCGCTCTGCCAGCTCCAAACAACCTGTCTGGTCAGTGTCCCCAAGCCATCTCCTTCCAATATCTTATTTTTCCCTCCTGCGCTCTTTTTGAGAACATATTCAGTTAGTTCTCAACTAATTCTAACGTATTACCAGCCCTTGGTTACTTGACCAATCGACAACGTCCGTCCATTCAACCAATAACCACCCTACATCTATTTTACTGAGCTGTTTTCATAGCCACCGGCGACACCGATCACACTGGTCAGGCCAAGTCATTTTAGTTCAAAGTCTTGCGAGGTTTTTTTCCCCAACATATAAGATAAGCAATCGTTTTGGTTCTTAGCCATTTGGTTAACAGGAGAAGAGAGCAAACGCAGTTGAACTGAAATCAGCAGCTGCGGCTGTTCTCTTTCCATGCAGCTGCAGTTCGCATAGATCAGTGACAGAAATCTCACTACCTCTATCCATACAACTGGAGTTGCCATAGGCCAATGACAGAAGTCTCTCTACCTCTGTCCGCACAGCTTGAGTTGCCATAGGCCAATGACAGACATCTCTCTACTTCTGTCCGTACAACTGGAGTTGCCATAGGCCAATGACAGAAGTCTCTCTACCTCTATCCGTACAACTGGAGTTGCCATAGGCCAATGACAGAAATCTCTCTACTTCTGTCCGTACAACTAGAGTTGCCATAGGCCAATGACAGAAATATCTCCAACTCTGTCCGTACAACTAGAGTTGCCATAGGCCAATGACAGGAATCTCTCTAACTCTGTCCGTACAACTAGAGTTGCCATAGGCCAATGACAGAAATCTCTCTACCTCTGTCCATACAACTGCAGGTGCCATAGGCCAATGACAGAAATCTCTCTACTTCTGTCCGTACAACTAGAGTTGCCATAGGCCAATGACAGAAATATCTCTAACTCTGTCCGTACAACTAGAGTTGCCAAAGGCCAATGACAGAAATCTCTCTACGTCTGTCCATACAACTGCAGGTGCCATAGGCCAATGACAGAAATCTCTCTACCTCTGTCTGTGCAACTGGAGTTGCCATAGGCCGATGACAGAAATCTCTCTACCTCTGTCCGTACAACTGCAGGTGCCATAGGCCAATGACAGAAATCTCTCTACCTCTGTCTGTGCAACTGGAGTTGCCATAGGCCGATGACAGAAATCTCTCTACCTCTGTCCGTACAACTGGAGATGCCATAGGCCAATGACAGAAATCTCTCTACCTCTGTCCGTACAACTGGAGTTCCATAGGCCAATAACAGACATCTCTCTACCTCTGTCCGTACAGCTTGAGCTGTCATAGGCCAATGACAGAAATCTCTCTACCTCTGTCCGTACAGCTTGAGCTGTCATAGGCCAATGACAGAAATCTCTCTACCTCTGTCCGTACAACTGGAGTTCCATAGGCCAATGACAGACATCTCTCTACCTCTGTCCGTACAGCTTGAGTTGCCATAGGCCAATGGCTGAAATCTCTCTACCTCTGTCCGAACAACTGGATATGCCATAGGCCAATGACAGAAATCTCTCTACCTCTGTCGGTACAGCTTGAGCTGTCATAGGCCAATGACTGAAATCTCTACCTCTGTCCGTACAACTGGAGTTGCCATAGGCCAATGACAGACATCTCTCCACCTCTGTCGGTACAGCTTGAGTTGCCATAGGCCAATGACTGAAATCTCTCTACCTCTGTCCATACAACTGGAGTTGCCATAGGCCAATGACAGAAATCTCTCTGCCTCTGTGCGTACAACTGGATATGCCATAGGCCAATGACAGAAATCTCTCTACCTCTGTCGGTACAGCTTGAGTTGCCATAGGCCAATGACAGAAATCTCTCTACCTCTGTCCGTACAACTGGAGTTGCCATAGGCCAATGACAGAAATCTCTCTACCTCTGTCCGTACAACTGGAGTTGCCATAGGCCAATAACAGAAATCTCTCTACCTCTGTCCGTACAACTGGAGTTGCCATAGGCCAATGACAGACATCTCTCTACCTCTGTCTGTACAGCTTGAGTTGCCATAGGCGAATGACTGAAATCTCTCTACCTCTGTCCGCACAACTGGATATTCCATAGGCCAATGACAGAAATCTCTCTACCTCTGTCGCTACAGCTTGAGTTGCCATAGGCCAATAACAGACATCTCTCTACCTCTGTCCGAACAGCTTGAGTTGTCATAGGCCAGTGACTGAGATCTTTCTACCTCTGTCCATACAACTGGATATGCCATAGGCCAATGACAGAAATCTGTCTACCTCTGTCGGTACAGCTTGAGTTGCCATAGGCCAATGACTGAAATCTCTCTACCTCTGTGTCCTTACAGCTGAGTTGCCATAGGCCAATGATAGAAATCTCTCTACCTCTGTACGTACAGCTTGAGTTGCCATAGGCCAATGACAGAAATCTCTCTACCTCTATCCGTACAGCTGGAGTTGCCATAGGCCGATGAGAGAAATCTCTCTACCTCTGTCCGTACAGCTGGAGTTGCCATAGGCCAATGACAGAAATCTCTGTACCTCTGTTCGTACAACTAGAGTTGCCATAGGCCAGTGACAGAAATCTTTCTGCCTCTGTCGGTACAGTTGAAGTTAACATAGATCAATGACAGAAATCTCTCTACCTCTGTCCGTACAGCTTGAGTTGCCATAGGCCAATAACAGAAATCTCTCTACCTCTGTCCGTACAACTGGAGTTGCCATAGGCCTATGATAAAAATCTCTCTACCTCTGTCCGTACAACTGGAGTTGCCATAGGCCAATGACTGAAATCTCTCTACCTCTATCCGTACAACTGGAGTTGCCATATGCCAGTGACAGAAATCTCTCTGCCTCTGTCGGTACAGTTGAAGTTAACATAGATCAATGACAGAAATCTCTCTACCTCTGTCCGTACAGCTTGAGTTGCCATAGGCCAATAACAGAAATCTCTCTACCTCTGTCCGTACAACTGGAGTTGCCATAGGCCTATGATAAAAATCTCTCTACCTCTGTCCGTACAACTGGAGTTGCCATAGGCCAATGACTGAAATATCTCTACCTCTATCCGTACAACTGGAGTTGCCATAGGCCAATGACAGAAATATCTCTACCTCTGTACAGTTGAAGTTAACATAGATCAATGACAGAAATCTCTCTACCTCTGTACAGTTGAAGTTAACATAGATCAATGACAGAAATCTCTCTACCTCTGTACAGCTTGAGTTGCCATAGGCCAACGACATAAATGCCTCTACCTCTGTCTGTATAGCTTTAGTTACCATAGTCCAGTGACAGAAATCTCTCTACCTCTGTACAGCTTGGGTTGCCATAGGCCAATGACAGAAATCTCTCTGCCTCTGTCGGTACAGTTGAAGTTAACATAGATCAATGACAGAAATCTCTCTACCTCTGTCCGTACAGCTTGAGTTGCCATAGGCCAATGACAGAAATCTCTCTACCTCTGTCCGTACAACTGGAGTTGCCATAGGCCTATGATAAAAATCTCTCTACCTCTGTCCGTACAACTGGAGTTGCCATAGGCCAATGACTGAAATCTCTCTACCTCTGTCCGTACAACTGGACTTGCCATAGGCCAATGACAGAAATCGCTCTACCTCTGTATAGTTGAAGTTAACATAGATCAATGACAGAAATCTCTCTACCTCTGTACAGTTGAAGTTAACATAGATCAATGACAGAAATCTCTCTACCTCTGTACAGCTTGAGTTGCCATAGGCCAACGACATAAATGCCTCTACCTCTGTCTGTATAGCTTTAGTTACCATAGTCCAGTGACAGAAATCTCTCTACCTCTGTACAGCTTGGGTTGCCATAGGCCATGACAGCAATCTCTCTACCTCTGTCTGTACAGCTGAGTTAACATAGATCAATGACAGATATCAGTCTGCCACTGTTTAGCTGCAGCTGTCATTGATAAATGACATAAATCATACAATGTCTGTCTGTACAGCTGGGGTTAAAATAGGCCAATGACAGAAATCTCTCTACCTCTGTCTGTACGCTGGGGTTCTCATAGATCAATGGCAGAAATCAATTATCCCCTTATATTATATGAGATGAAGATCTATCAAATGGATTTGTGAAAGCTGTCTAGAACTTCAGTCCAATTGATGCAGCTGAGTTTTCACCAGAACACGTATTCGTAGCACTTATCTATGTTCTATACAAAAACATCCTCTGTGCATGACCGCTGCAATCTAAATACCCATCCTATGAGCATAAGGGATTTACAGCTAGTGGCATTTGGTTCAAATTATCTGGAAACACACCCAAAGAGCCTCAAATTTGTCTACGCAACCTATATTGAAATAGGCATTGTTTGATTATACCATGATAGTCTTCAGTGTCATTAAAAGTCATGTTGGTTTAATGATTTAACAGCTCAACACACACACACACACACACACACACACACACACACACACACACACACACACACACACACCACACACACCACACACACACACACACACACACACACACAACTCCCCCCCTCTTCTCTCTCTCTCTCTCTCTCCTCCTCTCCCTCTCTCTCTCTCTCGCTCTCTCTCTCCAAACTAGTGAACTGTATGATTTCTGAAGAAATTATTCTAGTTTTCAATATATTCAGCCTTATCTAAAACTGAATTTCGACATGCGTTTGAAAAGATTTATTGCTAAATTTAGAGTTGGAGTTTCGGAAATGAGGACTCATTACTTAAGATACGAGAAACATACACAAAAAGACTTGGTTTGTCCATTGTGTATGCAAGGTGAGGAAAATGAAATATATTTTATGTTCTTTTGTCCAGCTTTAGAAGATCTTCGCCAAAATTTATCCAACAGAAATATTAACGCGCCCGTGTCTGTTACGTTTACATTTACTACCTAGCTCTAACAGTTATAAGGTGATTAGGGATTAGGTATGTTTTTGTGTAAGGCGTCTAAGATCAGAGAAATAATGACGTCTTAGTTGATGTTCTTATTGGTATGGATGTTTCTTTTCATGACTAGTGGTTTTGTTTCTACATAATAGTGGAATGATTGTGCTCATTCCCCTTCAAATGGGCCGATGCCCTTACTGAATAAAGATCCGAAGTCTGAAGTCTCCCCCCCTCTCTCTATCTCTCTCTCTGTATATATATATATATATATATATATATATATAATATATATAATATATATATATATATATATATATATATATATATATATATATATATATATATACATATATATATAATACTATAATTGTTCAGCATTCTCTCTCTCTATATATATATATATATATATCACGAACAGTATAAAAATGTCAGAAAAAGAGACCTGGACGTAGTGTGGCTTGATCTGGCAAACGCATATGGATCTGTGCCCCATGAGATGATACAGTTGGCTCTTGAGATGTACCATTGCCAAAGAACATCCGCGACATGCCAAGAAGTACTTCAATGGCTTCTCAATGCGGTTCTCTACCAAGGAGTACACAAACAGATTGGATCAACTTGGAAGTGGGCACCGCAATGGCTGTGCAATTTCCCCAATACTGTCGTGCTGGCAATGGAACTCATCTTGAAAGCAGCAACAAACAACGCGAGACAAACAGACCTTGGCGATGGATACAAGATGCCTCCTCTCAAGGCCTTCATGGATGACACTACAGTGATTTCATCCAGAGAAGACGAGACACGTCATGTGCTGGAGAGGCTGGACGACATAGTTGCCTCATCCAGAATGCAGTTCAAGCCAAAGAAATCACGGAGTCTCTCACTGAGGAAAGGAAAAGTGGCCGAATCTGGTGGTCTTCAGTGTTGCCAACCAGGCCATTCCAACAGTCACAGAAGAACCAGTCAAGAGCCTTGGAAGATGGTATGATGATACGCTGAAAGACACACAAAGAGCAAAAGAAACCAAGCAGATGGCGGAAGAAGGCTTGGAGACCATTGACCAGTGTGGGCTCCCTGGCAAATACAAGGTCTGGTGTCTGCAGTTCATGCTGATACCAAAGCTCCTATGCCTCTGATGATATACGACATCTGCACCAGCACAGTGGAAGCAATGGAAGCCAAAATCAACAAGTTCACAAGGAAATGGCTTGGTGTCCCACCCGTCGACTGACATCGCGCTGTACTGTCGCCAAGCAAAGCTGAAACTGACCAATCAAGCAAGATTCACAAGGAAATCATCTCTAACTCTGTCTGTGGCAACTGGAGTTGTAGCCATTAGGCCCGTAAGACAGAAATTCTCTCTAACCTCAGTCCGTACAACTGGAGATGCCATATGCCATGACAGACAATCTCTCTACCTCTGTCACGAACAACTGGAGTTCCATAGGCCCAAAATCAACATCCCTACATATCCTACAGCATTGAGCTGTCCATAGCCAATGACAGAAATCCTCTTCTACCCTGTCCCGTAACAGCTTGAGCTGTCATATGCCAATGACAGAAATCACTCTACCTCTGTCCGTACAAACAGGAGTCCATAGGCCAATGACAGACAACTCTCTACCTCTGTTCCGTAACAGCTTGAGTTTGGCCATAGGGCCAATGGCTGAAATCTCTCTAACCCTCTGTCCGACAACGATATGCCATAGGCCAATTGACAGAAATCTCTCTACCACTGTCGGTACAGCTTCAGTAGCTGACATAGGCCAATGACTGAAATCTCCACCTCAGTCCGGTACAACTGGAGTTGCCATAGGCCAATGACAACAAACTCTCCACCTCTGACTGTACAGCTTGATTTGCCATAGGCGCCAATGACTGAAATCTCTCTACCTCAGTCCAAACAACAGGAGTTTGCCAAAGCCAAATTACATAAATCTTTTGCCTCGTGCGTACAACTGGGGAATGCCAATAGGCCAATGACAGAAATCTCTCGTACCTCTGTCGGTACAGCTTGAGTTGCCATAGGCCAATGAACAGAAATCTCTCTACCTCTGTCCGTACAACTGAGGTGCCATAGGCCAATGACAGAAATCTCTCTACCTCTGGTCCGTACACTGGAGTTGCCCATAGGCCAATAACAGAAATCTCTCTAACCTCTGTCCCGTACAACTGTATTGCCATAGGCCAATGACAGACATCTCTCTACCTCTGTCTGTACAGCATGAGTTGCCCAAAGGCGAAAGACTGAAATCTCTCTACCTTCTGTCCGCACAACGATATTCCATAAGGCCCAATGACAGAAATCACCTCTACCTCAGTCGCTACAGCTTGATTTGCCATAGGCCAATAACAGACATCTCTCCACCTCAGTCCGAACAGCATGAGTTGTCATAGGGCCAGTGACTGAGATCTTTCTACCTCTGTCCCATACAACTGGATATGCCATAGGCCAATGACAGAAATCAGTCTACCCTGTCGAGTACAGCTTGAGTTGCCATAGGCCAATGGACTGAAATCTGCTCTACCACAGTGTCCTTAACAAGCTGAGTTGCCATAGGCCAATGATAGAAATCTCTCCCCTCTGTACGTACAGCTTGAGTTGCCATAGGCCAATGACAGAAGATCTCTCTATACTACTCATCTAATCCGTACACTGGAGTTGCCATATGCCGAATGAAGAAATCCTCTACGTCTGTTCCGTACAGCTGGATTTTGCCATAGGCCATGACAGAACTTCTCTGTTAACCGTTCTGGTCGTTACAACTAAGTTGCCATAGGCCCGTACAGAAATACTTTCTGAGCCCTCTGACTGTACATTTGAAGTTAACATAGATCAATACAGAAATCTCTCTACTCAGTCCGTACAAGCTTTATTGGAAGGGGGGTTGCCAAATGCCAATAACAGAAATCTCTCTACCTCTGTCCGAACAACTGAGTTGCCTATAGGCCTAAAAAAGAAATCTACTCTCCTCAGTCCGTACAACTGGAGGGGGTTGCCATAGGCCAATCGACTGAAATCTCTCTACCGGGTCTATCCCGTACAACAGGAGTTGCCATATGCCCAGAGACAGAAATCCTCTCTGCCTCTGTCGGTACAGTTTAAAGTTAACATAGATCAATGACAGAAATCACTCTACCACTGTCCGTACAGCTCAATGAGTTGCCAAATGCCAATAAACAGAAATCTCTCTACCTTCTGTCCGTACAACTGGATTAGAGCCATAGGCCTAAGATAAAAATCTCTCTAACCTCTGTCCGTACAACTGGAGTTGCCATAGGCCAATACTGCAATATCTCAACCTCTAATCCTTACAACAGGAGTTGCCAAGGCCAAGGAGCAGAAATATCTCACCTCTGAACAGTTGAAGTTAACATATATCAATGGACAGAAATCTCTCTAATACCTCTGTACAGTTGAAGTAACATACTCAAAGACAGAAATCCTCTACCTCTGTACAAGCATGAGTTGCCCCATAGGCCAACGACAAAATGCCTCGACAAACCTCTGTCTGTATAGCTTTAGTTTACCATAGTCCAGTGACAGAATCTCTCTACCTCTGTACAGCTTGGGTTGCCATAGCGCAATGACGAGAAACTCTCTTCCACTGTACGGTACTAAGTTAAGTTAACATAGATCAAGAACAGAAAATCCCTCTACCTCCTGTCCTACAGCTTGAGTTGCCATAGCCATGACAGAAATCCTCTCTACCTCTGTGCCTACAAATGGAGGTTGCCATAGGCCTATGATAAAAATCTCTCTACCTCTGTCCGTACACTGAGTTGCGCATATGCCAATGACTGAAATCTTCTACCTCTGTCCGTAACAGACTGACTTCCATAGGCCAATGTACATGAAATCGAGCTCTACCTCTGTAATTTTGAAGTTAACATAGATCAATGACAGAAATCTCTCTACCTCCTGTACAGTTGAAGTTAACATATATGCAATGACAGAAATTCTCTCTACCTCTGTACAGCTTGAGTTGCCATTAGGCCAACGACATAAAATGCCTCTACTATGTCAGTATAGCTTTAGTTTACCAAGTCCAGTGGACAGAAATCCTCCTAACCTCTGTACAAGCATGGGTGCTAAGGCCAATGACAGCAATCTCTCTAACTCTTGTCTGTACAGTCTGGAGTTAGAGCATAGATCAATGCCAGATAACAGTCTGCCATGTTCTGTATTAGCTGCAGCAGTCATTTGATAAATGACATAAATCATACAATGTCTGTCCTGTACATCTGGGTTGAAAATAGGCAATGACAGGAAATCTCACTAACCTCTGTCTTACATCTGGGGTTCTCATAGATCAATGGCAGAAATCAATTATCCCCTTATATTATATGAGATGAAGAACTATCAAATGGATTAGTGAAAAGCTGTCTAGAACTTCCTCCAATTGGTATGCAGCTGAGGTTTTCACCAGAACAACACGGTATTCGTTAGCACTTATCTATGTTCTAAACAAAAACCTCCACTGTGCATGACCGCTGCATCTAAATACCCATCCTATGAGCATTAAGGGATTTACAGCTAGTGGCATATGTTCAAACTTATCTGGAAACACACCCAAAGATGCCTCAATACTGTCTACGCACCCTATATTGACATAGGGCATTGTTTGATTAAAAAACCATGATAGTCATCAGTGTCATTAAAATTCATGTTGGTTTCATATTTAACAGCTCAACACACCACAAACACACACACACACACACACTCACACTCACACAGCACACGACAACCACACACACACACACACACACACGACACACACACACACACACATCACAACACCCCCCCTCTCTCACATCTCTCTCGTCCACCCCTCTCGTCTCTCTCTCTCTCTCTCTCCTCTCTCGCTCTCTCTCTCCAAACTAGTGAACTGTATGATTTCTGAAGAAATTATTCTAGAATTCATATATTCAGCCTTATCAAAACCTGAATTTCGACATGCGATGGAACAGATTTATTGCTAAATTTAGAGTTGGATTTCGGAAATGAGGACACATTACATAAGATACGATGAAACAACACAAAAAGACTTGGTTTGTCCATTGTATAATGCAAGGGTGAGGAAAATGAAATATATTTTTAAGATCTTTTGTCCGAGCGTTACAAAGATCAATTCGCCAAATTTTATCCCAACAGAAATAATATAACCTCGCCCGTGTCTGTTACGTTTACATTTACTACCAAGCTCTAACACAGTTATAAGTGATTAGGATTTGTAATGTTTTTGTGTAAGTGCGTCAAAGATCAGAGAAGATAATGACGTCTTAGTTTTATGTTCTTATTGGTATGGAGTTTTCTTTTTCATGACTAGTGTTTTTGTTTCTACATAATAGTGTAATGATTGTGCCTCATTACCCTTCAATGGTCCGATTCCCTTACTGAATAAAGATGCCGATTCTGAAGTCTCCCTCCCCTCTCTCTATCTCCCTCTCTGAAAATATATATATATATAGATATATAAATATATATATATATATATAAAAAAATATATATATAAATAGTATATATATATATAATATTAAATAAATATACATAAGTTATATATATACATAATTGTCAGCATTCCTCTCTCACTATATATATATATATATATAACACGAACAGTATAAAAATGTCAGAAAAGAGAGACCTGGACTATGTGGCTGAACTGGCAAACGCAAAAGGAACTGTGCCCCATGAGCTGATACAGTTGGTCTCTTGAGATGTACCATGTGCCAAAACAACCGCGACATGCTCAAGATTACTTTTACAATGCTTCTCATGCGGTTATCTCCTACCAGGTAGGACACAACGATTGATCAACTTGGAAGTGGGCAACCGCAAATGGGCTGACAATTTCCCCTAATACTTACGAGGCCCTTATGGGGGCCCAAAAAAATGGGGAAAAAAAACTCATCATGAAGAGCAGCAACAGAAATCACGCGAGACAAACAGACCTTGGCCGATGATACAAAAAGATGCCTCCTCACAAGGCCCTCAAGATGACACAAACAGAGAGATTACATCCCAAAAGACATACACTCATGTTCAGGAGAGGCTGGACGACATAGTATGCCATCAACCAGAATGCCGTTCAAGCCAAAAGAAATCACGGAGTCTACTCACTGAGGAAAGGAAAAGTGCCGAGATCTTTTGTCTTCAGTGATGTCCAACCAGGCCATTCTTGCAACACACACAGAATAACCAGTCAAGAGCCTTGAGAGAAAGGTATGATGATACGCTGAAATACACACAAAGAGCAAAAGAAACATCAGATGGCGGAAGAAGGCTTGGAGACCATTTGACCCAGTGTGTGCTCCCTGGCAAATACAAGGTCTGGTGTCTGCAGTTCATGCTGATACCAAAGCTCCCAATCCTCTTGATGATATACGACAACTGTCACCAGCACAGTGTAAGGCAATGGAAGCCAAAATCAACAAAGTATCACAAGGAAATGCTTGGTGTCCCACCCTGTCTGACTGACATCGTCGCTGTACTGTCGCAAGCAAAGACTGAAACTAAACCACTGAAATCCATCCTGGAGGAATACAACGCAGGAAGATCAGACGTTCAAAGCATGCTGGAATGACTCAGGAGACAAGGTGGTAGAAGCAATCAAGCCCCCAGCTGAAGACCGGGGCAGAAAAAGGGAAAGTTTCCCAAAGAGGCGATGGAATTCTGCAAAAATGAAAGTCTCAGATCAGAGAAAAAACAGGACACAACACAACCAAACAGACAAGGACGGGGGTGACCAAAACTAGAATGGTGGTCAAAGCCAAAGGAAAAGCCTATGAGACATGATGAATTCGGAGATGAGAAAAGAAAGAAGACCAAAAAAGACGTCCAAAAAGCAGTCCAGCAAGCCAGCAAGGGCAATGGACAACGTGGGAGAGATGCACTCCAAAGAAGTCTCACTTGAATGACATTTGGCACATGGCCCCCTCTCAGGGATCAGCTTCAATCTCGGCTCAGATCTGCATATGGACCTTCTGCCCTCAAATGCAAACCTGGTGAAGTGGGGGAAAACAGACGATCCTGCCTGCCCCCATCTTGCCATGAAAAACAAACAGTGGAGCATGTTCTAAGCTCATGTAAAGTTAGCCACCTGGCTCAAGGAAGGTACACATGGAGGCACAACCAAGTGCTCAAAGAGATTGTACAAGTATTCCTGGTCCAGTTTCCAACACCAAAAAAGGGAGAATCAGACTACCAAAAAGCACCCGCAAACATTCTTCACGGCAGGAGGCCGCAGCAAATCATGGCCAAAGAACAACGAGTGCCACTCGAAACAGCAGGCAAGTCTGCAGGACGGGGCAGATGACTGGGAGTGCACAGGCAGACCTCCAAAAAAAGAATGGAAGATCACCCCAGAAATCATCAGCAAGAGTGGCATGAGACCAACTAGTAGTCTCACTCTCTAAGTCAACCAAGGCAGCTGATCATGATCGAGCTCACGGGAGCCATATGAAAACAGAATGGAGGCATCCAAAATCTACAAGACTGAAAAGTATGCACTGATCTGGGGCAAACCAGCCTGAGGAGAGAAGGCCACCTCAGGTCAAAGTCCTCACTGCAGACATTGGATCTAGGGATTTGTAGAACGGCCTGCCTACAGCCTCATGAAACAGCTCTCAGTTCAGGGAATGGAAACACCAGAGCCCTGGAAAGCAATGGGCAGAAGCGGCAGAGAGGAGTTCAAGCTGGATCTGGTCAAGTAGGAACAAAAGTGAACATCAATAATGGCTTAATTTCCCTACAAATAACAGGTGTCCACAGTGGCACAGTGGATAAAGCGCGAGTCATTAGTGGAAAATGAGCATCTCCAGAGGGTCAAGGGTTCGAATCCCCCATCCATGCTCGTTCCCAAGATGGGAAACTAAAAAAGGGCAGCAGATGACATCCGTAGTCAGGAACCGGGGTGTGGCCCAACCCCCCCTAGAGTGTCAGAGAAAAGGGCCGGAAACACAATGCTTGTAAGGGGGCATCTCTTCTGAGGACACTCTGCTTGCCACGCTCTCCACGAGTTTTCTTTCTACAAATAAATATATAAATATTATATATAAATCTATAACATATATAAAGTAAATATATATATATATAAATATATATATATATATATAAATATATCAAGACAGTTAAAAAATTCCAATAAAAAAAATCCCAAAGAGCTCAACCATCATAGGAGCAACTTCGGATAAATATTTCTAAAAAGAAAGTGCTAAAATCAAACAAGCTTTGTTTCGAGCCTCTTGCCTCTTGCTCTCTCAGGATATATATAATATATATAAATAAAAATCATGTTAAAAAGCCACTCCGGACGCAAACAGGTGCCTCGAACCATGTAGGGAGCGACATAGCAGTTTTAAAATAGATTTAAAAAATGAAGAGGTTAAAACCCTACAAGTTGTTTAAAGCTAAAAGCGCTCCCCTCAGGGTTTAAACAATCCCAATTTGGGCACGCCCCCGGTTTGTGTTTTTTTACGTGGTTGTGGTTGGGCGTGTGAGTTCTGGGGCGTGGGCACGTGGCCCTCCCGGTTTTTTTTTTTTTGGGGCCCCCTTTTAAGGGGGGACGTCCCAGGAATGGGCTTTGACAAAGATTTCCATTTATGCCTGAATTGTTTATCTTTTTACTTTGGGTTTTTCGGGGGAAGCTGGGTTTGGGGTTTACATAATTTTCAGCACTTTTCTGTGGTACATAAGTTGTTTTTTTAGAAATGTTGTTTTTTTGGGGTGTTGTCTTTTTTTTAATTTTTCCCAAATGATATGTTTTTAATCTTTTTTCCTATTTTTTGTTTTCCAAAATATTTTATTAAATTTTGTTTGGTTTTTAAAATTTTTCATTTTTAAAAGTGTTTAGGGTTTTTGAAATTCTGGTTTTAAAGTAGTTACCCGTGTTTCCTATGTATGTTTCTTTATCACTTTTCTTTTTGTTCCGTAGTTGGGACACAAAAATTGTTTTTGAGACATTTTTTATTAAAAGGGGCACTGGTTTTTTTAGTGCAATTACAAGAACCCTTTCAAAACCCCTCTTTGGTTTGGTTGTTTTTGGTTTTTTTGGAAGAATAAATTTAAATTTTTTTAAAGGGTTGGGGCCAATACACGAGTATAAATTGCTTGACGGTATTTTTTGTTGAAAATTATTTTAGTAACATTTTTCTTTTGGGAATGTTTTTTTTAAGGGATTCTGGGGGAAATTCTTTTCCTTTACTTTTGTTTTTGTTTTCCATTTAGGGGGGGGGGTTTTCCATTTAAATTTTTTTTTTCCTGTTTTTTCCTGTTGCTTTTCATGTTGTTATCGGGGTTTTTTTGGGAATTTGTGGGTTGTACCCATTTTTTTTTCGGGGCCTCTTGAATATTCAGCTGCTGCACTTTTAAAATTCTTTCTCATTGCTTGACGGGTTTAGATTTTTCTTTTTTTTAAATACCTTTTAGGTAGGGTTTTTTTAAGGATGGGGGGTGGGTGGTTACTATTGTTTTTTTCGTAGGAGGGGTGTTATCATTGGGTTTTTTTATATGGTTTGTATGTAAAATTTTTTAAAGGGTTTCTATTTTTTATGTCAAAATTTAAATTTAAATGTTTTTTTTTTGGCTTCTACTGTGTTTTTTTAGGTTATGGCTTTGAAAAAATTTTTACAAAGGGTTCTTTTTCTTGTTTTAAATTTGTTTTTTTGGTTTATTGTTTAAACCCTTTGGCAAGACCGTCTTCTCTGAAAAACCCAAACCCTTTTTCCCCAAGTATTTTTGTTTATGAGACAACTTAAAAAGTCAAAACAAATTCACACGTTTCGCCCCGTCAAAAGCCCCTTCGTGAACCCGAATGTGGAATTTCTGCTTTTTTTTTTAAAATCAAGTTTCACTTTTGCTAGGGGAAAAGGGGTTTTTTCTTAGTGTGGAGGAATGTTTTCCCATCTCAAAAACGGTTTTATTTGTATATTTGTTGGCGAATCTTAGGCTTTAGAAAGGGAAATTCTATCAAATGGAAAGGGGGGTAAAAGGGCCCCACTATGTCAAAAGTAAAATAAAACTGTTTTTGTCTTTTTGGGCAATTCAAAAACCCATTGGAAAAACTTCAAAACTATTTTTCCAAAAGATTGTTTTCGGGTGTTTGTTTTTTGTCCTCTATTGTTTTTCCCGGTCTTTTTACAAATTTTTGCCAAATTCAGATTTTGAGGGGTTTATCATTTCTCCCAAGTAGGGTTTTTGAAAAAAAATTAGGTTTTTTGGTTTTTAAAGGGTTTTAAAAAGGGTTTTTCATTGCTGTTGCTTTATCCTGTCACCTAAACCCAAATTCGGTGCACAAGTTTTTTTTTCTTTTTTGCAGTTTTGTTGTATATGGGGGTCTTATCGCTTTTTTTTTAATTTTTTTTGAATTTTTTTTTGGGAGTTGAGGTACTCATTATTTTCCCTTTTTTTTAGAAATTGTTTTTTCTTGTCCCCCTTTTATGAATACTTTTTTGCATTCTGGATTTGTTTTATCTTTTTTATTCAATGTTTTTTGAAAATTGTTTTTGTGGTTTTCTAAAATTAAAATATTAGTTTTTGTTTCTTCATGCTATCTTAAAAAGGTTTCTTTTCCCGTTTTATAGGTGGCGATTTCCATGATTTAACCCCCATAAGTTTTTGTTATTTTCCCTTTTTTGGTTTGGGTTCAAAAAGAAAAACCCCCTTTTTCCCTTTTTTGGGTTGGGCGCAAAAAAGTTTCAGTCTGCTCTATGATTTTTTTTCCTGTAGGGTTGTGGTTTTGAAAAGGTATTTTTTTGGGTTGATGCCCAAATTTTTAATTCTCCCATATTAAATTTGGTTCTGTTGGGCCACAGTGTAAACCCGTGGGAGAATTCAATAAAAATTCGGGGTTTAAAAAAGCCACTCAGGACGCAAAAAGGTCCCTCAACCATGTAGGGAGGACATACCATTTTAAAAAATAGGTTTTTTAAAAATGAAGAGGTTAAAACCTACAAGCTTGTTTCAAGTTTAAAAGCGCTCTCCTCGGGTTACAAAAACAATTTGGGACGCCCCCGGTTTTTATATACCGGGTGTGTGGGGGTGTGAGTTTTGGCGTTAGACGTGGCCTGCCGGTTTTTTTTTTTTGGGGCGGCGTTCCGGGGGGACGTGCCACGGAATGGTGCATTGACAAAGATTTCCATTTATGCCTGAAATTTGGGTTTTTAAATTTTTTACTTTAGGTTCGGGAGGGCTAGGGGGGGTTTTTACAAAATATCACCCCACTTTTCTGTGGTACAAAAATTTTTGCATTTTTTAGAAATGTTGTTTTTATGGGGGTTGCTCTTTTTAAATTTTCCATGATTTTTTGTAATCTTTTTTCCTATTTTTCAGTTTCCCAATTTATATTTATTTTAATTCTTTTTGGGTTTTTTAAATTTTTTTTCATTTTTAAAAAAGATTTTTTATGGTTTGCTATCTGGTTTTTTTAAAGTGGTTGCGTAAATTCCCTTTGTTTTTTTTCTTTATCACTGTTTTGTTTTTCCCGTAGTTTGGGGTACACAATTTTGTTGTAGGGGACTTTTTATTTTTAAAAAGGGCACTGGTTTTTTTTTAGTTGAAAATTACAAGATATCCCTTTCATCCCCCTTTTTTGGTTTGTTTTGTTTTTGGGGTTTATTGGAAGAATAATTTTTTTTTTTTAAGGGTTTGGGGCATACACGAGTATGATGCTTGGGGGTATTTTTGTTGAATATTTTAGTTGTACATGTTTTTTGGGAATGATTTTTTAAAAGGTTTCTGAGGTTCTTTTCCTACGTTAGTTTTTTTTTCTTCCATCTTTATGGGGGGGTTAAAACCATATTTTTTTTCTTTTCCTTTTTTTCTGTTGCTGTTCATTTTTGTTATGGGGGGTTGATATTTTTAATTTGTATTTTGTAGCCACTTTTTTTCAGGGGCTCTTGTTTCAGCTGCTGCACTTTTTTAAATTCTTTCTCTTTTGCTGACGTTTAGATAATCTTTTGTTTATACCTTTTATTTTAGGGTTTTTTTAAGATGGGGGTGGGTGGTTACTTTGATGTTTAGTAAAAGGGTGTTTCATTTGGTTTTTTTTAGGGTTTTTGGTAGGGTTGATCCTTAAGGTCTAATGTTATTTTAAAATTAATTTACTGTTTTTTTTTTTTGGGGTTTTTTACTGTGATTTTTGGTTATGGCTTTAAAAAATTTTTTAAAAAAAGTTTTTTTTTCTTGTTTTCTTTTGATTTTTGGTTTATTTTTTAAACGGGGCCCAAGGGCCGTCTTCTCTGTTTTAACCCAAAACCTTTTTCCCAAGTTTTTTTGTTATGAGACACATAAAAAAAGTCCAACAAATTTTCAACTTTTCGGGCCCCCGTCTTTAGATCCCTTTCGTGAAAACAAAATGGGGAATTTCTCTAGTTTTTTAATCCAAGTTAAACTTTTGCTATGGAGAGGGTTTTTCTTAGTGTGGAGAATTTTTTCATCTAAAGAATCTGTTATATTTGTTATTTTTTGGGCGAATCTTAGGCTTTAGTAAGAAATTCCTCATAAAATGGGGGTTTAAAAGGGCCCACTTTGTAAAAAGGGAATAAACACTTTATTTGTCGGGTTTGTTAAATTTTTTTAAAACCCAGGGGGATAACTTCATAACTTTTTTTTCCGGGAGATTGTTTTTTTTTTTTTTCCCCAGTTTTTTTTTTGGTTTTTTTGCCCTCTATTGTTTTTTCCAGGATTTTTTACTTTTTTGCCTAATTCGATTTTGATGGGTTTATCTTCTAAAAGTGGGGTTGTTGAAAAAATTTTGGGTTTGTGGTTTTAAGGGTTAAAAAGGTTTTTCATTGCTTTTGCTTCTATCCTGTCCCCTAAATCCATTGGTGCAAAAAGTTCTTTTTCTTTTTTGCAGATGTTGTCAATGTGGTCTTATCAGTTTTTTTTAAAATTTTTTCTGAATTTTTTGTTGAGGATTTGAGTTATCATTAGTTTCCATTTTATAAAAATTTGGGTTTGTCTTGTCCGCCTTTTTTTACTTTTTTGTCTTTTCTGGATTTGTTTTATCTTTATTTTTTCAATTTTGTTTAAAAATTTGTTATGGGGGTTTTCTAAAAAAAAAATTTTTTAAAAGGGTTTCTTAAATGTTTATCTTCAAAGGTTTCTTTCCTCATTATAGGTGGCGATTTCCATGATTTTTAAACCCAAAAGTCTTTTTTTTTTCCCTTTTTGGATTGGGTTCAAAAAGAAAAAGGGGCCTTCCACCTAAATGTTGCGCAAAAAAGGTTTCAGTCTCCCTTTTTGATTTTTTTTTCATTTTGAGTTGGGGAAAATTTGGGTTTTTTTTGGGTTTAAATCCCCCAAAGTTAATTCTCCCCCATTTTAAAAAAATTTTGGTTCTTTTAGGCCACAGTCCCTTAAACGTGAGGAGCAATCAAAAAATTTCAGGGTTAAAAACCCACTCAGGACGAAAAAGGGGGCTTCAACCTTGTGGGGAGCGCCCTTCATTTTAAAAAAAATTGGGTTTTTAAAATAAAGGGGTTTAAAAAATTTAAAAGCTTTTTTAAAAGCAAAAAGCGCTCTCCTCGGGGATATTTTTACAATTTGGGCACGCCACGGGGGTTATTTCCCGTGGTTTTGTGGGCTTTGGTGATCTGTGCGTGAAACCCACGGGGGCCTGGGGTTTTTTCTTTTTTGGGGCGCGTTCAGGGGGGACGGGGCCACGGAATGGTGCAGGGGCAAAGATTTCCATTTATCCCTGAAATTGTTTTTTCATTTTATTTTTGATTTCAGGTTGCTAGGTGGGGTTTAAATTTTTCACCCAAACTTTTCTGTGGTAAAAAAGTTGCTTTTTTTGGGAAATGTTTTTGGGTATGGTTTTGGGCTCTTTTTATAATTTTCCTGATTTTGTTGTAATCTTTTTTCCCAAATTTTTCGCTTCCAAATATATTTATTAAACTGTTTGGTTTTTATATTTTTTTTTTAAAAAGATGTTTATGGTTTCCCTTTTTATCGGGTTTTTTAAAGTGGTTACCCGGGTTTTTCCTATGTTGTTTTTTTTATCACTTTTCTTTTTTTTCCGTAGTTGGTACAAAATATTGTTGTAGAGACATTTATTTTTCCCAAAGGGCAGGGTTTTCCTTTTTTGTGCAATTAAAAAGTTATCCTTTCTTTCACCTTTTTGGGGTTGGGGGTTTGTTTTTTTTTTTTTTATTTTATAATTGTTAAAAGGAAAGGTTTTTAAAAAAATTTCTACGCGCTGTTTTCATGCGGTTTGCAATCATCAGGGATGTGGTGGGTCTGTGTGCCGGTGTTTTATAACGCTTGTGTTGTCTTTTCATCACGTGGGTCTGTTTTTTTCGGGGTGTTTTTTTTTTCCCTTGTTCATGATGGGAAATTTTCCCATTGTGCCTGCAGTTGTTAACCATTTCAAATCCTGGGTTTTTAAAAGTTGCCGTTGTGGTTTGCTTAGAATTATGTACTTTTTGTTGGCTTTAGGTTACATTTTTAAAATTGTTTTTTTTTTGGTGCTCCCTCTTTCTTTTTTTTTTCCCAGGATATTTTGTAGCTTTTCTTTTTCCCCTTTGAGTTTCCAGATGTATTTACTCAATTCTGTTTGGTTTTTTGTATTTTTCTTTTGTTAAATGACGGGTTTGGTGGTTTGCATATCTATTTTTAAAATTGGGTTTTTTCAGTGTTTTCCTATATTTGTTTCTTCTCCCGTTCTCTGTTTTTTACTTTTGGGCGGGGTTTAACAATGCTGTTGTAGAGGCATTTGTTGTTCAGAGGGAAAGTTCTTTTTTTGATACATTTTGGCAGGATTTCCTTTCATCACCCCTTTTTTTTCTCTGTACGGCTTTTCATTTTTTTGGTTTGAATCAATGATTTTTTTAAAGGGTTTGGGGGCATACACAGTATGATTAATTTGATGTGTTTTTGTTGAAATCTTGGTTAATTTTTGCTTTTTTGGGGAAAAGGGTTGATGTTAGGATTAAAGAATTCTTTTCCCTTTTTTTGTTTTTACTTTCCCCGTCATAGGGGGGGTTGTCCCAATGATCTTTTTTTTTCCTGTTCTTCTTGTTTTCTCCCTCTGCATTATCTGGGTTATTTTTATTTTGGATTTGTCCCCAAATTTTGTGAAACGCTTCTTGATATTCAGTTTGCAGCGTTATTGAATGCTGTTTCATTGCGGGAAAGGTTAGAAAATTCTTATTTATCCCTTGGGGTTATTTTTTTTTAAAGGGTAGGGGGAAGGTGGAGGGTTTTACTTTTGATATTTACATGGGAAGGTGTATCATTTGGTTTTTTGTATGGTTTATATATGTGCGGGTTTTGAGGTAAAAACGTTGTATTAGGTATTTCACTATCTTTTTATTTGTTTCTTTTAAGTTTTTTAAGATTTTGGTTTTGGAATTTTTTACACATTTCCCTTTTTTTTTTTTTTCAATGTTTTTTGGGTTGTCTTTTCAGCGCCAGAAAAGGGCCGTCATCCCTTTACAGTCCGACTTGTTCCCCAATTTTTTTTTTGGGAATGTTAGATATTATAAAATAGTCCGACAAGTTCGCAAGTTTCGGCCTTTCATACGACCTTTTTGACTTTCAAAGAAAAAATTCTTGTTTGCGCTTTTGGGCCCGGGTTTTCTTTTTTTGCTTTTGTAGTAGAGTTTTCTTTGTTTTTAAATTGTTTTTCCATTTTGCCCCTTGATATTTCAGTGTTTTGTTGGCAAATTTTTTTGCTTTGGGGAGAGATTTCATCTAGGGGTTTTGTAAAAGGGTCTATTTTTAATAAAAATGTTAAAAAAACTGTATTATCTTGCTTTTGAGTTTCTTAAACCCAAAATTGTATGGCTTCGTTGTGTTTTTCCGGGTTGGTTCGTGTTCTCTCTTATTTTTTTTTTATGGTTTTTTCTAAGATTTTTTTGTGATTTTTCCAAATTTCAGATTTGGATGGGTTTATCAATCGGGCAGGGGGGGGTTTTATTCGGGAAAGGGTTGGTTTAGGGTTTCTTTGAGTGTTATAAAAAGCTTCTCTTGCTGCTGTTGTCTCCACTCTATCCCTTTAATTTCCTTTTTGGTGAAAAAGCCCCTTTTCTTTTTTTTCAATGTACTCGTATGTGGGTTTTTTTCGGGTTTTTTTTGTAATTTTTTTGGGAAATTATTTTTGTCGAGAAGCTGTGATTTAATCTTTGGGTTTCCCAATTTTTTTAAAATTTGCTGGTTTTGTTTGCTTTCAAAAATTTTTTTTTTTTGTCATTTTGGATTTGTTTAAATTTGTTTTTTAACGATTTTTGGGAAATTCGTTGTTTAAAATTTTTAAATTCTTTTTGGGAAATCACCCCTTTTCATTTTATCCAAAAATGTCTTATTTTTTCTATGGTGGTGGGTCCCCATGTTTTAATTTCTTTTTTTGTTTTTATCTTCCCCTCTTGGAAATTGGGATTCAAAAAAAAATGCTTTCCATCAAATGTTTTTGAAAAAAACCTTTCTGTCTGTTCTATAATTTTTTATATGGGCATTGGGTTTTGGGCAAAAAGGAATTTTTTTTAGTTTTGTTTTTAAAAAATTGATTTGCCCCTTTTTTAAAATCTGTTTTTTTTTAAAGTGCTAAAAACGTGAGGAGAAATTTAAAGCCCAATGGTAGAAAAACCCAGCGAGTTTTTTAAAAAATCCCAAACCGGACTGGGAGAAAACATTTTTTAAAAAGGGTTTTGGGTTTTTAAAATTTTTTACGGGCGCTTTTTTAAAGCGGATGAAATTCTTCAGGAGGTGGTGGGTCTGTTCTGCCGGTGTTTTTTTTAAACTGTTGGGTGTTGTCTTGAAATCACTTTTGCTGTCTGGGGGTTTTTTGTGTGTTTTGGTTCTTGTTCACTGATGGGAAATTTTCCCAAAATTGTGCTGCAGTTTTTAAAACCATTTTTTCCCGGGTTTTTAATTTGGGCCAGTTGGGGTTTTGGGCCATAGTATTATGTCTTTTCTGTTGAGCTTTGGGTTTTACATTTTTTGGGAAATGTTGTTGTATGGTGTTTGCTTTTCTATGTTTTTCCGGATTGGGGGTAGTCTATCTTTTTCTTTTTTGGTTTCCCAATTTTGTATTTACTCATTTTCTGTTTGGTTTTTGTATCTTTTTTGTTAATAAATGTTTGTGGTTTGCATATCTATTTTTAAAATTTGGTTTTTTTCAGTGATACCTTTATATGTTTCTTCTGCTTTCCCTCTGATTTTACAGGGGCTTGGTCCCAAAATGCTGTTGTAGAGGCATTTGTTGTTCAGAGGGCAGTTTTTTCTTGATACATTTTGAAAGGATTTTTTTTCATCCCCTCGTTTTTCCTGTACTCCCTTTTCTTTTTTTTGGTTAAATTCAAGGTGTTTTTAAGGTTTGGGGCTTTACAGGGAGTTGAAAATTTTTAAATTTTCCTGTTTTTGTTGAATATTTTTGGAAAATTTGTGCTCTTTTGGGAATGATGTTGTTAGGTTTCAAAAAAAAATTCTTTCCCTTATTTGTTTTTACTCTTCCGTCAAAAAAGGGGGTTTGGGTCCCATATGATTTTTCTTTTCCTGTTTTCTTGGGGGTCTGCTCATGTCTTTTATTGGGTCAATTGTATTTTGTAGTTGTAGCCACTTTTTTTTTGAAACGCTTCTTGATATTCAGCTGAGCGTTATTAAATTTGCTGTTTCATTGAATGAAAGGTTAGATAATTTTTTTTTTATCCCTCTGGGTATTGTTTTTGGGATGGAAGGTGGAGGGTTTTTCTTTTGATATTTACATAGACGGGGTGTATTTTTGGGTTTTTTTTTAGGGTTTATAAAATGTGCGGGTTTGGGAGGCCCAAACTTTGGGATCTAGGTATTTCACTATTTTTTTATTTGTTTTCTTTTGTGTTTTTTTTTTGGATTTTGGTTTTTTGGAAAAATTTTACACATTTCCTTTTTTCTTTTTTTAAAAGTTTTAGGGTTGTGGGTTCAGCGCAGCAAGGCCGTCATCCCTGTACAGTCCGACTTGTTTTTAGTTTTTTTTGAATGTTAGTTTAGTTTGAATAGCCCGAAAAAGTTCGAAAGGGTTTCGGCACCACCCTTTACGTTTCCCTTTGTGACATAAAAAAGTTGAATTCTTTTTTTGCGTTTTGGGTCCAGATTTCATTTTTGCTGTGTAGTAGATTTTTCTTTTTTTGGGAAAAATGATTTCCTTTTTGGGCCTGATATTTAAAAGTGTATTTTTTGGGAAAATTTTTTTGTTTTTGGTGAGCAGATCTTCATCATAGTTGTTTAAAAGGGTTTTCTTTTATAAAATGTTTAAAAAACTTTTATTATCTTGGTTTTTGAGTTTTTTTAACCCATTGTAGGGTTCGTATGTTTTTTTCCCAGAGGTTGAGTTTCAGTGTTCCCCTTTATGTTTTTTATGGCTTTTTCGGGGGTTTTTTTTTTTGTGTTTTTTCCCAAATTAAGAGGGGGGATGGGTTTATCAATCTGCATGTTGGGCTATTCAGGAATTTGGCTTTATGGTTTTGAGTGTTTTTGAAAGCTTCTCTTGTGTTGTTTTCTCCCCTCTATCGTTTTAAAGCCCTTTTTGGGGGCCCACAAGCCCTTTTCTTTTTTTCTAATGTACTCGTATGTATTTTTTATCGTTTTTTTTAATTTTTTTTGGTTTTTTTTGTCGAAAGCTGGGGATTACTTTTTTTTTCCATTTTGTAGAAGTTGTGGTTTTGTCTGCTTTCAAAAATTTTTTTTTTGGTCTTTTTTGGATTTTTTGTTTTTCGTTTTTTAACATTTTGGGAATTCGTTTTTTGATTTTTTGAATTCTATTTTGGGCCCCAATCATCCTTTTCATTTTATCCCCCAAATGTCTTCTTTTCTTCTATGGCTGGTGGAGTCCCCAAAGTTTTAAAAGTCATATGTGTTTTTATCTTCTCTTTTGGGCATTAGGATTCAAAAAAAAAAATGTTTTCCCTTCTATGTTTTTGAAACCCTTTTTCGGTTGTTCTTTTATTTTTTTCATATGCTTTGAGGTTTGGCAAAAGGGTTTTATTTTTTTTTAGTAAAATTTTTTTAAAAAATTGATTTTGTCCATTTTAAAATTTTTGGGTTTTTTTTTAAAAAGTGCTAAACGTGGGGAAATTTAAAGACAATGGTGGGTAAATCCAGCAGAGTTTTTTAAAAAATGTAAACCCGGAAATTGGGGCAACATTTTTTAAAAGGAAAGGTTTTAAAAAACTATTCTCCCCGCGCTGTTTAGGGCGGATGCAATTTCATCGGGATGTGGTGGGTCTGTGTGCGGTTTTTTTATAACTGCTTGTGTTGTCTGTATCACGTGCTTTTCTGTTTTTTTCCCGTGTTTTTTCTGGTTCTTTTTCATGATGGTTTTTTCCATTGTGTGCTTTGTTTAAACCATTTTTTCCTGGTATTTAAAGTTGCCAGTTGTGGTTTCCCATAGTTTATTTTACTTTTCTGTTGAGAAATGGGGTTAAAATCTTTTTGAAATGTTGTTGAAATGGTGTTGCTCTTTCTATGATTTTCCAGGTATATTGTAGTTATCTTTTTCTTTTTGGGAGCTTCCAGATGTTTTTTACTAAATTTCTTTTTGGGGTTTTGTATCTTTTTTTTTTTTAAATGACTGTTTGTGGTTTCCCATATCTATTTTTAAAATTGGGTTTTCCAGTGATTCCCTATAAAATGTTTTTTTCTGCGTTCTTGATTTTACAGTGGCTTGGTACACAAGGGCTGTTTTTTGAGGCTTTTTTTTGTTCAGGGGGGCATGGTTCTTTCTTGATACATTTGCAGGTTTTCCCTTTTTCATCACCCTCTTTTTTTCTCTTTTAATCCCTTTTTTCATTTTGTTGGTTAAATTCATGATGTTTTTAAGGTTGGGCATACACGAGTATGAAAATTTAAATGCTGTTTTTTTTGAATATCTTGGTTTAATTTGTGCTTTTTTGGGGAAATGTTGAGGGTTAGGATTCTAAAGAATTTTTTTTCCCTATATTTGTTTTTATCTTCCCATTTGGGGGGTTGTACCAAAATGATCTTTTTTTTCCCTGTTTTTTCCCTTGTGTTGTCATGTCATTATCTGGGTATATTTTTGTTTTTTAGTTGTACCCATTTTTGTGTAACGCTTCTTGATATTCAGTCCCAACGTTATTGAATGTTTTTTCTTTGCATGACAGGTTAGTTAATTTTTTTATTTATCCCTTGGGTATTGTTTTTAGTATGGAGGTGGAGGGTTTTATTTTGTTTTTTAATTTGGGCAGGTGTATAAATTTGGGTTTTTTTGTTGGTTTATATATAGGCTGGTTGGGGTTTAAAACGTTGTATCTGGGTATTTTCACTATCTTTTTATTTGCTTCTTTAGTGTTTTTTAAGTTTTTTGGTTTTGGAAGTTTTTACAAGTTCTTTTTTTTTTTTTTATGTTTTTTAGGGTTGTCGTTCAGCCGCAAAGGCCGTATCCTTTTACAGCCCAAATTGTTTCCAAGTTTTTTTTAAAATTTTAAAGATAGTATAAATTTAGCCCGGAAAAAGGTTCGCAAAGTTTCGGCACCATCATAGTTTCCTTTTGACACCCAAAAGTTGAATTCTTTTTTTGCGCTCTTGGCCCGGATTTATTTTTCCCTGGGGATTTGAGTTTTCTTTGTTTGGAAAATGTTTTCCATTTCTGACCCTGATATTTCGTGAAATTTGTTGGCAAATTTTATAGCTTTGGGGGAGAAAGTTTCATTATAGATTTTGTAGAAGTCTACATATCAAAATGTTATAAAAACTGTATTATCTTGCTTGTTGAGTTTTTGAACCATTGTATGGCTTGTAGTTTTTTTCCAGGGGTTTGAGTTCAGTGTTTTTCCTTATGTTTTTTATGGCTTTTTCTAAGATTTTTTTGCTGATTTTTCCTAATTCAGATTTGGATGGGTTTATCAATCTGCATGTTGGGTTATTCAGGAAGTTGGCTTTATGGTCTTTGAGTGTTATGAAAGCTTCTCTTGCTGCTGTTGTCTCCACTCTATCGCTTAAGTCCATTTGGTGCACAAGCTCCTTTTCTTTTTTTCTAATGTACTCGTATGTAGTTTTATCAGTTTTTTTGTAATTGTTTTGGATGTTTTTGTCGAGAAGCTGTGAGTACTCTTTAGTTTC
>CM031606.1:889131-900010 GCA_018398815.1 Conus ventricosus
AGCTCAGCAATCGGACTGCTTCCTTATGCGTAATTCGATTTAGCCAAGTGGTGAAAAGTGGACGATTATTATTTCTCAAACCTGAAGTTGTGTTTTTTCAGTGGCCTGAACAGAGACAGAAGTTATAAATGACTTTAAATTTTGTTTTTAATTCAAACTATCACCAATTCTTGTGGTGCTTTCGGCATGGTGTTGGTTGTTTGTGGCGTGCTCCCTTAATCCTTCACACCGGGTGGATGGTAAGCTCTGACACCAAGTAATGACCTATGTGCTTCATGTGAATGGTTTTCTCTAAGCTCTATTGCAGACTTCATGCCGTCGTCTCAGCCCAGTAACTCGTGCTAGATGTACCACAGGGCCTGTGGCGTCTCTAGTGTCTTGTGACCATCATCACGCCAGATTCCACTTCTCCAGACATCGGCCCCTTCTCCTCCCGTCGGAACCTGTTTTGCCAGAGGACAATGGTCGTGTGTACGTTGATGTGTGAGCATGTGTCTGAGCCCCAGGAAAGAGTGTAAGCCCTGGGTCAGCTGACAAGACACACTATCAGCACGTCAACGACCGCCCGTTTGCTTCTTTGTCCTGGCTTCTTCTCTCTCAGTGTTTGTCACCAGGACATCAACCAAACACATAGTTATTTTGTAATCCTTTAAAGCAGACAACAATCACCAGGATGTGTGTGTGTGGACAATGTTGTTCCACCGGAAGAGCCTTCGACAAAGGGCTCCCATCCTCGACCCCACCCTCTCATTCTCTCTGACCCGTTACATTTCATATCCTCTCAGTGTAAGCCTCTCTGATTCAGCAACAGACGATTTTTTTCTCCTCTTCTCTCTTTGCACCATGTAGTTTGAAACATTTCTACCTTTGAGTTGACCAGAATATCCCCCTCCTTTCCCTCACTGCCCCTTGTCACCTTGTGCCTTTACCCTCGCTCCATACATTCATATTCATGTCTGTCATTACGAAGAGCATTGTTGGGTTACATGACCTTTAACAACGCATACTTTAGGTCGCACTATAGTTGCTTCCCATAAGAACACAGATTTTATGCAAACGTTATGTTGGCAACATTAACAACAAACCCGATTTGATTGAATGTACAATGGGCTGCCTGCCTAATCAAATCTGCCTCTTTTCCTCACCAACTTCTCCAGTGACGAGCTGTGCCGGACCAAGGTGCAGGTGAGCTGAGACACGCTGAAGCTGATCACCTCACAGTGTTCTATTCCAAAGATACTGTTTTAGGGTAGGGAAACCAGTGCAAACAATAGCCATGCCATAATTTCTAATCATCGATCCAAGGAATTAGGCAATCTGTTCACTGACGCTGTCAAGATGCCTACCCAGATCTGGACATGGCTGTCTGCGACAACTTGTATGTTCTCCCTAGAAAGCCTTTTTCGCCGGGAACATCTTGTGTCCCCATGGAACTTTCCCCCCTCCCAGAGTCTACTAACTGACTACCACCGTACCTTCGAGTCCTGACGCCTTTCTTTCCAAAGCCTCACATTCACCAACGATGACGCTTGCCTGTACAGTTCTGCTACATAATTATGCCTAAAGGAAAAACGCACATTCAGTTCCTTCCATCACACACCACAGAAACACCATACATTTCACACACAGTTCTTTCCATCACACACCACAGAAACACCATACATTTCACACACAGTTCTTTCCATCACACACAACAGAAACACCATACATTTCACACTCAGTTCCTTCCAACGCACACCACAGAAACACCATACATTTCAAACACAGCTCTTTCCACCACACACCCCAAGAAACACCATACATTTCACACACAGTTCCTTCCATCACACACCCACAGAAACACCATACATTTCACACACAGTTCCTTCCATAACACACCACAGAAACACCATACATTTCACACACAGCTCTTTCCATCACACACCACAGAAACATCATACAGTTCACACACAGTTCCTTCCATCACACACCACAGAAACACCATAAATTTAATACTCAGCTCTTACCAGCACACACTACAGAAACACTATACATTTCACACACAGTTCCTGCCATCACACACCACAGAAACACCATACATTTCACACACAGTTCCTCCTAGCACACACCACAGAAACACCATACATTTCACACACAGTTCCTGCCATCACACACCACAAAAACACCATACATTTCACACACAGTTCCTTCCATCACACACCACAGAAACACCATACATTTTACACACGGTTCCTTCCATCACACACCACAGAAACACCATACATTTTACACACAGTTCCTTTCATCACACACCACAGAAACACCCTACATTTCACACACAGCTCTTTCCATCACACACCACAGAAACACCATACATTTTACAAACAGTTCCTGCCATCACACACCACAGAAACACCCTACATTTCACACACAGTTCCTTCCATCACACACCACAGAAACACCCTACATTTCACACACAGTTTTTTTCAATCACACAATACAGAAACACCATACATTTCCCACACAGTTCCTTCCATCACACACCACAAACACACCTACATTTCACACACAGTTCCTTCCATCACACACCACAGAAACACCATACATTTTACACACAGTTCCTTCCATCACACACCACAAAAACACCATACATTTCACACACAGTTCCTTCCGTCACACACCACAGAAACACCATACATTTTGCACACAGTTCCTTCCATCACACAGACCACAGAAACACCATACATTTCACACACAGTTCTTTCCATCACACAGACCACAGAAACACCATACATTTCGCACACAGTTTTTTCAATTACACACCACAGAAACTCCATACATTTCACACACAGGTCCTCCTAGCACACACCACAAAAACACCATACATTTCACACACAGGTCCTTCCATCACACACCACAAAAACACCATACATTTCACACACAGGTCCTTCCATCACACACCACAGAAACACCATACATTTCGCACACAGTTCCTTCCATCACAGAGACCACAGAAACACCATACATTTCACACACAGTTCGTTCCATCACACAGACCACAGAAATACCATACATTTCGCACACAGTTTTTTTTCAATTACACACCACAGAAACACCATACATTTCACACACAGTTCCTTCCATCACACACCGCTCTCATTATATCCTGCAAGATAAGACAGTGGTGTGTGTGTGTGTGTGTGTGTGTGTGTGTGTGTGTGTGTGTGTGTGTGTGTGTGTGTGTGTGTGTGTGTGTGTGTGTCTCAAACACACACACACACACACACACACACACACACACACACACACACACACACACACACACGCGCGCGCGCGCGCGCGCGCGCGCGCACGCACACAATCCCGGAAGCACGCACGCAATCCCGGAAACACGCACGCACTCACGCACGTACGCACGCACGCACGCACACACACACACACACACACACACACACACACACACACACACACACACACACACACACACACACACACCACACACACACACACACACACGCACGCACGCTCATCCACGTAGTATAATATATTCCAACGCGGAAAGTGGATATCGAAGCACCAGTCACCAAATTAGTATCTTTAGCATAGACTGCGGAGAAATGACCATTGCATCATGAGGGATTCATGTTCAGATACACCAGCATTTATTCATATTTAACACTGATATTGATAAAGCAAAATCGATTTTCAATGAAGTGAAGAATATGACATAATGATGTTGTTGAGAGAGAGAGAGAGAGAGAGAGAGAGAGAGAGAGAGAGAGAGAGAGAGAGAGAGAGAGAGAGAGAGAGAGACATGCATGAATGCAATGAAAATTTTAGTGAATAAAAACAATGCAAAATATACAAAAGAACGAAAGAGAAAAGTTGAAAGCCAAAGTAAAAAAAAAAAAAAAAAAAAAAGAGAAGAAAGAAGAAAAGAACAAAGAAACAAAGAAAGAAGGAAATAATTATCCATGCCTCCCATCTCCACTTTCATAAACATGATCTTTCTCTTTGCTGTACACTTCCGGATGCAAATTACCACATATTTTTTGTTATTAATCATATTTGTACATGTTTGACAATATTGTAGTAAATAATCTGTGAAACACATTAGAAATGCGTTATCTTTTTTTTCCGGTTTGAATGGATTTGAGTGAGAGTTCAATGTCTGCCGAGGAAAAAAAATTTTCTGTTTTTTTTGTCTGTTTTTTTTTTTAGTTGTTGGATATACAGGGTCGAACTTTAATTAAGGACCACTTATACACAGTCTCACAAAACATAGAAAAAAAAACCGACAAACGACAGAAACTTTATAAATGTTTAATTTCATTATCAGTGAACAACATTTTGTCACTTTCATCGAAAAAAATCATTCTTTCTGATTAGACAGGGGAGCCTGAATGAGACTACCCCCCAAAATGACATTCACAAAAAGAGTGTTTCTTTACAGTCTGATCAAAACCGAGTGTGCCCCCTTCGTGCTGCCACACAATCCACACAGCGCTGCCTCATGGTGTTGACTGTTCTTGTAATGAGTGCCTGGGGGAGGTTTGCCCACTCTACTGCAGGTAGTGCAGCAGCTCCTGTCGATTTGCCGGAATAGGGTGATTTTCTTGAACTCTCCTCCCAAGCTCGCCCAAGATGTTCTTAATAGGGTTCATGTCCAGGCTGTTTGCCGGCCATGGCATCCTGGTGATGCCAGCTTGCACCACAAAAGTGTTCACGGCTCGACAACAATGTGGGGTGGCATTTTCGTCCATGAACACAGCCTGAGCCCCAATCTGCTGGAGTGCTGGGACAACCAAAGGCCGTAAAATCTCCTGCAGGTAGCGTTGGCCGTGCAGGTTGCCATCCACATGGTACAGGGGAGTCTTGTGGTGACTGCTGATGCCGCCCCCCCCCCCCCCCCATACCATGACGGAGCCACCACCAAAAGCGACGACCTCCTGGATGACGTCATCTGCCAGCTGCTCCCTGGGACGCCGCCACACCCGAATGCGTCCATCTCGTGGCTTCAACTGGAACTTGGACTCATTGGTGAAAAGCACCATCCACCACTGAGCTCGAGTCCATGTTCGATGAGCTGTGCACCAGGCCAGGCGACGTGCCCGGTGGGCCGCAGTCAGTTTTGGTTTCCAGACTGGGCGCCTTGCTCGAAGGTTGGCAGCATTGAGGCGCCGCCGTATGGTCATCTCACACACTGCTGTGTTAGTGGCAGCTTGAAGCCGACGCCTGATGGTGTTGGAGGGGGTGGTCCTTGTCCGAAGAGCATGTCTGTGGATGAACCTGTCATCTCTTGCAGTGGTCTTCTTTGGCGGCCCTGAATGGGGTCTCTTTTTGACAGTTCCGTGCCTTGAAAACGTTCTCTCAGCCAAAATGACGGAGGGGACACTTTTTAGTCTTCTGGCCACTTCTCGAACGCCAACTCGATCCTGCAGCCATGCAATCGCCCGGGCCCGGTCAAATCAGACAGCTTGCGTCTTGGAGGCATTTTTGTGTTATAAAAAATTATGCACGTTGGGCTGCTTTTGGGGCATTCCAGTCAGTAAAATGCTCTGCAATGCATTGGGTTTTGCACGTGCATTTGGAATTTCAGTGAAAAACCGTTTGAGCAGTGTTCACTCTGATTAAAAAACAAGCAATTTGACAACAATCTGCAACTTTAAACCCCCCCTCTGCATGCCGCACGTGACAATAAGACAGCTTTCGCAAGCTTTGCGGAATCTCTTTTAAACCCCCTTAAACCTTCCCAGTCGAATTCTTCGAAAATATACATTGCTTGTTTTTTGGCCAATTTAAAAAGAAAGGGCCTTTTTACGGGGTGGTCCTTAATTAAAGTTCGACCCTGTACAAACACATACACAAACAAAAATCACTAGGCACAAATCCTCTGAGTTCTTACAAAAATACAAACACATAATGGCAAACAAACGCACCCACTCACTACACTTCACCCCTCCCCTCCTCCCCACCCACCCAAAACCCCCCCCTTCTCTCTTCTTTTGATTTAATGATACACAATACACATGCACATATTAAATCCAGGTATCTTATAACTTTGATTATCAATTTTCAAATAATACTTCATAAAATTTTTCCAGTTAGTGTTAAATGTTGGCAGATTCAATTTTTACAGTTGTTATGCATTTTTCAAGATATCTTATCTTTTTGTAATTTTTGAAATATGTTTATGAAGGTTACATTTGTTTATTTTACAGCTAAAAGTGTAGTGTTTGGCTATCAGAATTATAAAAAAGAAAGTGTATCAGTTGTGAATTGTCATCTGCTCCAAATATTATTGTGTTTTCAGCAGAGACAAATTATTCGCTATTAAACACTTTCCTTTTAAACAATTCTTGCAATGATTTCCAGAATTCACTGACATGTATGCATCTCCAGAACATATGTTCAATGCTGTCTTTTTCCTCTTCACATAAACTACAGTTATAACTTTCTACTATTCCCATTTCTTTCAGAACTACATTCGTTGCAATTATTCGATGCACTATTCGTATTTGCATCCATTTTAACTTAATATCCTTAATTTGAATTTTTCTAAAGCATTTCTTCCAAGGTATCTGCTGGTTTAGCTTCTCTGTCCATTTTGCACAACAGTTTAGTTCCCAGTTATCTTTTACTATAAGTCTGTAATACGTTTTGGAACCTTTATCTACAGAATATATTTTCTTTAGTGCTGTGTTGACTTCTGCTTCAATGTTATCTTTTATCTCATTCTCAAACCCTTGTTCTCTGATGTATTTTTTAATGGATAATATGCATCCACCATAAGATAGGAAATCTATTTCAATGTTATACTTTGTTCTGAATTCCTCATGGGATAGTGAATCTCCATTGGCTTTGAAAAAATCAGATACTCTAAATACATTTCTGTTGTTCCAGTTTTATTGTTTTAACAGTTTATTTCCTATTTTAATATGTTCATTGTAATGAATTGGTTCTGCAAGTAGTTCTCTAGCATTTTCTGGTTTTATTTTGTGGCAGAACTGCTTATACGACATGAACACATGTTTCCAGAAAACACTGTCTTCAGTGGTGTTGCACAGATGATTTGGAGAGTATTTCTCAATGGTCTCAATAAGGTATGAAAAAATCAACATGTCTCTCCATCTGTGTGTTGTTTGTCTCCATCTGTGTGTTGTTAGTCGGGATTCAACCCACCTCCTGTAATCTTTTAAACTGTTTTCGAAATTTATCTTTTTTTTTTTTATTCTAAAAACCCCGGCATAAGTTTTATTCTTTACAAATGTGTAGGGGATTTGGAAGCATAAACCAAGGTAGGTTAGTTTTGACATTTAATGATTTTAGACAGAAATTTTTCCCCTACGGGGGTAAATGATTTTTAAACCCAAAATTTTAAATATACTTACTTATCTTCTATCTGTGTGTTTTTTTTTCCCCTGTGTTTTAAGTTGAGTAAACAAATTCAAATATTTTGAATGTTTTGGATTCAGCCTTTAAATGTTCCTATATTTTTTCATTTGTTTTGTTTTCAACCCAAAATTATGGTTTTTTTTGTTTAAGAAAAAACCCTGTCTTTTCCCAAACTACAAAATCTCGATGATTTTAAAATGATTTCTTTTCCCCTGTGTTCATTAGTTGAGTGTCATCAGCAAATTTGATTTTGTTTTGTTTTCCCGATTTGTATCCCTTTAAATACTTTTGTTCTGTGATCATTGGGAAATATTTCTGCACAAAATACGAAGATAATTGTAAAGCTGGATTCCTTCCCCTAAAACCCCCTTTCTATTGAGACCATGTGATTTTTGGTTATTTCCCATAACAGTAGACTTATGTTTTGGTAGAAAAATTTATCCATTTAAAATATCTTTACCTAAAAATACAGCCCCCAGCACTTTTTGCATAAAAACCAAACTAACGGTCGAACGCCTTTTCGAGTTCATTAAATTAGCTCCTGGGTATTTTTATGTTGAGATGGTGATTTGTTAAATTAACCCAAAGTTAACTTATACCATTTGGGACAAATCCGTTGGTCTTCACTGTCAGTGATGGGGAACTTTCTTAATTCTATTGGGAAAACAAAGGGGGCCAAATTTTTTATATAAAGGGTTTAAAAAATGAAATAGGCTCCGTTTTTAATTTTTTTGGGTTTTCCCTTTTTTGGTAACAAATTATCCTTCTTTCTGGGTGTTTGATAGTTCGCTTCTCTAAAAAATTTCTTTTGGCGGGTTACAAAACACCCTTTGTTTCCAAAAAATTTGAAAAACTCAGCTCCAAACCCATCCAGCCAGGGTTTTTCCGTTTTTTATTTTTTAATGCAATCCCGGTTCTTCTATTGTTATTTCCCTTGTAATGATTTTGTCTTTTTTTTAATTTCGGGTTTTTATTTACCCAAATCTTCAATATTGCATTTCACAGTTGATCATTTTCGGTAAAGATCTTCATAAAAGTGTGTCACTGTAACTTTTATGTCTTCTGGTTTGTCCAGTGTATTACCTTGTCCATCCAGTAGTTTTACAATTTGTTTGCTAATGAAGTTACGCTTTTCTAAACTGCAGAAATATATACTAACCTTTTCCCCTTCCGCAACCCATTTTTCTTTTGATCTTAGTAGTACGCCGTTCATAACCTTTTCTCTTAGTAATATCAATTCTCTATTACTCTCTTCAATTGACAAAAAAAAGCAGAAGAGCACACAAAACAAAGTGTGAAGTAACGACAATTTATTGCACGACACAAAACAGGACAAGAAATTTTCGGCAAAATGCCTTCCTCAGCGACAAACAAAAAAAGTACAGACATAAACATGCACAATACTCCCCTTGTGAAGCCAAAGTGGTGAGTGAAGTAGACAGAGGGACAGTGGAAGAGAGGGTGAGTAGAGTTCAAGGAATAGGGTACGAGGAAAGAGGGTAGAGTAAAGTGAGGAGGAGGAAAAGGAGAAAGGGAGAGAGAGAGAGAGAGGGGGTGGGGGTGGGGGGGGGAAGAGAGGGGGAGAGACAGAGAGAGAGTGGAAGGAGAGGAGGAGTGGAGAATGAGAGAGAGAAGAGGAGGGGAAGGAGAGTGAGTGGAGGGGGAGGGTGTGATGGTATGTAGTGGGTGTGTTGCAAATGAATGAAATGAACAAGACGAAGCACAATAAATAAGATACAATATACTCGAAAAAGCATTTTAAATGACAAGGGGGTGGGAGGGGGGAAAGAGAGGGGAGAGACAGAGAGAGAATGGAAGTAGAGGAAGAGTGGAGAATGAGAGAGAGAAGAGGGGGGGAAGGAGAGTGAGTGGAGGGGGAGGGTGTGATGGTATGTAGTGAGTGTGTTGCATATGAATGAAATGAACAAGAGAAAGCACAATAAATAAGATACAATATACTCGAAAAAGCATTTTAAATGACAAGGGGATGGGGGGGGGGGGGGGGGGGGGAGAGAAGGAGGTCAGCCGCCTAAAGCATCCGACCCAAGTCTGACCCAAGGGTAGATTGCCCTACCCAAGCACCAAGGGGTGAGAGGGAAAACGGGAGAACCCCGAGAAAAAACCCACTAGCCAGACACAGCTAAGAGCTGCAAGGCTCTTCAATTGTTTTCAAATCCTCCTCTGATTTAAGTTCTTTACTCTCAATATCTTTAATAGTTTGCATAAGGCTGTTTTCTTTACATTGTGATTCTCCTTTTTTAATTGTGGCATACTGGATGGATTTTACTCTTATCTTCATTAGTAAGAAGTCAAGAAAGACCTATCAGACACTGTTAGTTTAGGGTCTGAGCTTTTCGACTGGTTTTCATCTTGGCTATTTTCAGCATTAATATTACCCCCCTCATCTTTATCTGTGTATTCCTCTGTTATTTCTTTTATTAGATTTTTTATTCCGTCTACATAATCTTTATCTTTTAATAGAGATGAATTAAATTTCCAAAGAGTTTTGTGTTTAATCTCCTTTTACGAATTGAAGCTTTAGTGTAATAGTGAATGGTAAATGTCAGTATCTTCAAAATACCAGATTAAATATTCTGACAGAAGGAAGAAATCTAGCCCACTTTGTTGCAAGGGGTAGGTCTACGCCATGTGTATTTCCTACAGTCAGTGTTGTTTTCTCTCCATATATCTGCTAATGACAAATCTTGCATCATATCCTCAACTGCTTTTTTAGCTTTTGGGTTATTTATATGTTTATAATTGTAACAATCAATTTCCTGTTCCAGTACTACATTAAAATCCCCCACTGTCACGACCGACCCCTGGAGGTCTGCCCTGACAGGATCGGTCTAGGTGGGAGTGAAGGGAGTGACTGACCTCACACGCTCCGCAAGAGACCACACAATAAAGATTACGATACAACACCCCATTTATTCACACCAGCAAAATAAACATTCCAAAACACACGCACCATGCACGATCACAATAAAGCACTCCAACGCACACAACATGCACAATCACGATCAAGCACTCCAACGCACACAACATGCACAATCACGATCAAGCACTCCAACGCACACAACATGCACAATCACAATCAAGCACTCCCGCACCCACAACATGCACGATTATAAATAAGTATTTCGCCATACGACGCACATGATCAACTTACAGCATTCCAGCACATATGACAAATACACAATTATAAGGAAATATTTCCAGCATTGACCCTTCTTAACACCATGGAGTGCGTGCACACCCCTGCCCCTGTCGAGTCTGCTGGGAGCACCCTGTCGCACTAGGTGCTCCGAGCCGGGTTGGTTCTCGCAGGGAGTCGCTCAAAGCTGACACCCTCGACTTCCAAGCGGGCAGTGAAGAGCGTGTCCCGGGGGGGGGGGGGGGGGGAGAAACGTAGCTGTTACTGGAGGTCCTGGAGGGGGTCCAGGCCGGCCAGTCAAGACGGCGGCGTCTTTACCAGCCCTCGGTCCCGACCAAGGCGTGGCCT
>CM031606.1:900110-905110 GCA_018398815.1 Conus ventricosus
AGACTGAAAGTACACGACAAATCCAGGACTGGACAGGCGCCAGAGACATCTTCCGTCGAGTCAAGAAACCTCCGTCAGCAATGGCGGCCAACATGCCACGCTGCGTCACAGAGTGAGCATACTTCAAACTAAAAGAAACGAAGCACGTGCGACAGGTAAAAAGACAGGCGAGAGGCCGATAGACAGAAAGTTCGAGAGAAAGGTACCGGCCCCGTGAACTTGCAGGATGAATAGCACGGGCGGTGGAATTAGAGAGAGAGAGAGAGAGAAAGCAAACCGAAGTTGAGCTGAACTATACCAAGGTGCAACCGCACCACAAGCCACACTAAGGGACGGGTACACGACGACAGCAACGACAATAAACAAATAAGTAATTCCGCCACCCTAGGTGGGTCGAACGTCGTAGGCCTCGCGACAAACTCGTGACACCCACCACAATAACATTATTATTTTTGTACTTTTAAATCGTATTTGTGAGTTCCTCATAGAATGCTGGGTCGTCTTTGTTTGGTCTATATACACTTACTAGCAACAGTTCCTTTTCATTTGTTGCAAATAATATGATGATAAAGTTACCCTGCATGTCTGTTTCCACCTTGTTTATTTTGAATTCGAAATTATTATTAAATTGTATTGCTACTCCTCAAGCATTAGATCTGTATACGGAGAAAAAGCAATCATACCCCCATTCCGCTCTTATACACTTTTCTGTATCTCTTTCAAAATGAGTATCTTGTCGGCAATATATAGAGTATTGTTTTTTTTTCTTAAACAATGGAATATATCTCTTCTTTTCTGATAATTCCCTAGACCTTGACTGTTCAATGATGAAATTGCATGTTTGCCTTATTACCTACTGAATCCATGGTGTTTTCCTTGTAGTCAAAAACATTACATAAAAGACCATCAAGTGCCACAGGAAGAATAAAAGCAACAAACAGGAATACAGTTCAATGTCACAATGGGCAGGCAAAAAGGAATATACTTTACAACAGCATGTATTTGAATAATCATCGTAATCATGGCTTGCGTAATTACCCTGATGTGATTTAGTACCGGCCATCTTGTTATGATAACATATAACACTATACCATGTAGCTAGTACAACCAGTTTAACAGCTCTGTCCCTCAGCAGCAACTGTTCATCATTTGAACAGAGACATTGTTTTGCCGTCAGCACAGCTCCCCCCCCCCCCCAATATATTCTACTTGCCATGAGTACAAATTCTTCATGTCTCCCACACAGAAAGACCTAGCTTCTTGTATATAAGCAAATATTACCATTGACAAAGCAGTAATGAAATAATATATAATAATACAATGGATTTGTAAACAATTTTCCAGCCATCAACCTGCAAACTGGGATTGTGTCATATGAATAATTCATGAGGTCAACCAACCAATATTTAATCCCTTCTGATTCTTTCTTGCACACAGACAACACAAAAAATAAAAGCATAAACCAGCCAGTACACAAACACACCCACATAGATATAAGTTTCCTTGTGCACATGACTCTGTAACTAATCCACTTGAACATTCACTCGCCATTTTGATGTACACTGACAAACTTACAGAAACAGACGAAAAGAAAAAATCAGCACTTACCCCCTTGAAAAGAAAAAAAAAAACCAACAACTGGACTGCACAGTTTCACTCGTTGAGTAGGAGGAATCAAGAAGAGAAGAATCGGAGGTACTCGATCCACACTGTGATTTAGCTGCACGTTTACGGCCCATTGGTTCAAGTTTGAAAATGAACTGTAACACGTTTTTTTTTTTACCTCAAAGGTCTTGATTTAAAGTGCCAACTTACTGTGTGAGGTCGCAGCAGTTGATTTTACAACTAATTAGGTCATGGTGCGTCCAATTAACGCAAAATCTAATTTTTGTCAGAGCTATGAAAATTAGCGTGCGCTCGCACCGGTAAGCTGTGTTCACCCCTTTTTAATCATTTATCATTGTTATGCACATTTTCACTAGTGTTTTTTAGATTTACAGTGCCGAAAGGCATATTTGAAAATAAGACAAAGCAAGGTGCCGGCTTTGAGTGAAGAAAAATGGAGGAAGATGCATTGCTCCGTGATGACGAACTCGAAATGAGCGAAAGTGAAAAAGAATAATTCTGTCAAAACGAGAGTTCATCGGGCCACAAAAAATCCTGTCACTAGACTGTATTCATCCCATATCTGAATGGAAAGAAACGAAGGCACAAAATTTACGTATGTTGGCATCCCTTAGCAAAACACTTGAACATGGAAGGGAGAGAACTCAAACTGATGCCAGTAAAGATGCTGAAAATCAGGGTGACCCATGTAATGATGACTCGTAATACCAAAGAGGGGACTCCTCCAAAAATGAAAGCAAGAAAATGCAACAGCCTAATGTGAATGATAGCTATGATGAAGACTTGCAAAGTCTCATTCAGGCTAACAAACAAAAACAGATGATGATTCTGACACACTCCTTTCAATTAAACAGGAGTATGAATTGGATAGTGATACTGGGCCGGAAATCAATAGCAAGTTGGCAGGCGTTGTAATAAAAAAAATGAAAAGAGGAAAATTCCCAGATAAAAAGACTGAAGGGAAAAAATGGAAAGTCACAAAAGACCAGAAAATTACAATGTACATGTTCCTAGAATGAATTCAGAAATCTGGGCTATGATGGAGCATACTTGCAAGACAAATGATTTGAGAATCCAAAATAAAGAAAATATGCTGGTCAGATCAACTTATGCCCTAACAAAGGCAGCAACAATTTGATTGACAAATCATCTGGTGACAACAAGGAGATATTAGAAAATGTCACTGATACAATGACAATGATTTTGAAAACTTCACATGAGCTGTCCGTTGACAGAAAAGCAAAAATTTTGAATGCACCAGGAATGAACAGAAAATATGAAAAAAAAAACTAGCAACAAGTGACATTGAAATCACAGATCAATTGTTTGGCAATGATCTGAAGGCATCATTGGCAGCCATTGATTCTGCTACCAACATTGGTATGGATTTTCGTCACACGCAGAAAGAAAAATCTACTCCCACATGCGATCGAAAAACTGGGAATGGAAAGAGAGAGGACGTGGAAGGGGTCTCAGTTGGCACCGAGCGAAAGGCATGAGAGGCGAATCCCACAGCCGACCGACAATGGGGTGTATCCACGTCATGAAAAAAAACAACCTCTTCGGCTTGAACATCATGCAGTCAAAACCGGAAAGGGTAAAAAATCAGGATAGTGAAAGACCTTTTCAGGCAGGCAGATTAAAGGAATATATTTCCCAACGGAGAGATGACTAGTGATTATTTGATCTTATCCTTGATACAAAGAGCTGAAATACCATATCAAGATTTACCCCCCATCACAAGCCGATCCAATTATTTTAAAAAAAATCAAATACAGGGTAATCTATGGAATGAGGCAGACAAAGAAATGGAAAAACTGTTATCCATGGGAGTCATGGAAAAATCTTGTCATGAATCAGATGAAATTGTCACCAATTTTTCTTGTTCCAAAAGCAGATGGTGCATTCAGGTTGATTTTGAATTTGAGAAGATTTTATGAACACACACACACACACACACACACACACACACACACACACACACACACACACACACACACACACACACACACACACACACACACACACACACACACACACACACACACACACACACACACACACACACACACACACACACACACACACACACACACACACACAAATTGGGGGGCGGAGGGGGGGGATTGGTCATTTGGACTCAAAGGACATGAAGGCAACTTTGCCAGAGGAAAGATTAGAAAAGATCAAATCAGCTTGTCAGGGTTTAAGAAGAAAAGTCAGACTCACAATTAGGGAACTAGCCCCAGTCATAGGTGAGTGGGTAGCAGCCTTTCCTGCAGGACAGTGGAGGCCATTGTATTACGAATGTTTGGAGTATGAAAAAAGTGTGGCACTCAAGCAAAACAATGGATGTTTTGAGGCTGTCATGTCACTTTCAGGAGGAGGCCAAAAGGAATTGCTTTGGTGACTGACAATGAGGCTTAAAAGCAATTTCACATAAATGTGTTAGAACTGCTAGCTGTAGAATATACCTTAAAGAATTTTAAGGACAAAGTCTGTGATCAACATGCTAAGGTATTAACTGACAATTCATGTGCAGTCAGTTATTTGAAGAATATGGGGGACTCCAGTCTCAAGAATGTAGTACAGTGACCAAAAGAATCTGGATCTGGTGTAAGGATAGAGACATCTGGCTGACTGTGGCACACATTCCTAGAAAATTGAATGTAGAGGCAGATGCTTTGTCACAGAAAGTTAATGACAACACAGAACGGCAGTTAAATTATGTCATATTCGATCAGATAACAAGGTTTTGGGGCACACCTGACATTGATTTGCTTGCATTTCGTTTGAATTACCAAATGAAACCATTTGTATCCTGGCATCCAGATCAAGAGGCTCTAGCAATTGATGTTTTTACATTCTGTTGGAACAAATGGAAACTATATGCTTTTCCCCCTTTCAGTGTTGTCCAAAGTGTTTCGGAGAAAATGGAGAAGGAGCAAGCGGACGGATTCTCTTCATACCGCACTGGCCGACTACATGCTGGTTTCCGCAGATGCTGCGCTTTCTAGCAGACACCCGGTACTCGTGCCAAAAGGGAAAAAAAGTGTTACACAAGAGTCTCCAGCTTTTGGCAGTGAAATTATCCGGCAGTCCCTCCAGACACAAGGCGTTTATTGAAGAGACTTGTGCAATCTTGTGCGACTCATTGAAGCAGTCAACACGATAGGAGTATAAATCGTACCTCCGCAGACTGAAAATGTTCTGTGCTTCACTACATGGAAATCCATTTTCAGCCTCTGTCCATGCTTTGTTAACAGAGTTGTATAAAAAGAAAATTAGAAAGGGGGGGGGGGGGGGGGGTCAGTTTTCGCCAAGGACATAGCCAAAGAAAGTACAGGACAAGACACAGTGCATTTCGACCTCTT
>CM031606.1:910110-922082 GCA_018398815.1 Conus ventricosus
ACTTATATAGCGCCTATTCTCGGCTAGAGGCCAAGCTCTAAGCGCTTTACAATCAACACTCGTTTACACAACGGGCTGCCTACCTGGGTAGTGCCGACTGAAGAGCTGCCAGCTGGCGCTTCATTCAGTCGTTTCCCGTGTCATCCAGTCAGTATCGTTCAATATCGATCACTCATTTTCCTTTCTTCCTTCATTCTTTCCATTTCTCACGCAGGGCGCATGCTATGTGTAACGTGTCATCCATACCAACGGCCAAACTGGCCTACTCTTCCGAAAGTTGGTGATGGGATTTTACGTGTGTGCAAGATGTTATGCGTGCATTCACACACGGAACCTCGGTTTATAGTCTCATTCGAAGGTTGTTAGTTGATTCAATTGGTATTCCATTGAAGGAAACTGGTGAGGGTACTTGTCCTGATGTCTTGTTGTTGAGAGTGCAGTCTAATGTCTGGGCTTTTGTAGGGTTGATGGACGATCCAGTTTCGTGACACCATTGAGCAATGTTGTTCAACTGTTGCTGAACTGCTTTCGTTCTTTCTTCAGTATTCTTTGATGTTTTGTAGATCAGGCCATCATCTGCAAATGTCATCACTCGAGCAATTCCGTTTCCATTGAGGTCTGCTAGGCATTTAGTTCTAAACATTGTACAAAACAGGGGAAAGAGAAGAACCTTGAGGTAATCCCATAGAACGTTTATGAGGCTCAGAAGTCCAATCTCCAAATCGTAGGATGATGGTTCTCTCCCGATGTGCCGCTGCTATCCATTGTGTAAATGTCTTACTGACGCCATAGTCAAGGAGTAGTTCCATGAGAAGCGAGAATTGGACTTTGTTGTACGCATCCTCCAGAACTATTGCAACAGCTAGTGTTTCTTCCTTTCTTTGGAATCCTTCATACACTTCACAGGCAAAAGCGGCCGCATTTTCCCATGTACTTTTACCTGTTCAGTAGCCTCCTTGATTTGATGGAAGGATTTGTCGACTTTCAAGATCTCTTGGCTGCTTGTATAGTGAAGTCTTCTTTGCTGGTGCAAAGTCTGTGAAGACGGAGAAATCGTGAGTATGGAATGCTGTCTTTAGTGTATGGGTGGTGGGAGGATGTGTAGTCTATGTATGCATGTGCATCAGTGGGTTTGCAGAAAATGGAAGTTTTGAGTAGGCCATCTTTGAGGGAGATGGTGATGTCTATGACGTTAACTGACTGTGAAATGGTGTAGTTTAGTTGGATGGATGGATGAAAGGTCTGGGCAAAGTTGAGGAAGTTGAGATCTTGTTTGGGCATGGATGTGGCTCCCAGTCCATAATCAATGTACCTTTTGTGTAATTCTGGTGTGGGGCCTGTATATGTGGTTAGTAGGTGGTGTTCCATGTGTCCCATGAAGAGATAAGAATAGTGTGGTCCCATTTTGGTGCCCATAGCAACATCACTAATTTGTGAGAATGTGTGGTTTTTGAATTAAAAGGTGGTGAGGGTGAGGACTAATTCTGCAAGTCTGACCAGTGTAGTGGTGGGAGGGTGTTTGTGACGAAACGCGTGACAAGTCCACCCGATCGGCCCCAAGCACCCACTCCATTGTACAAACTGTACAAACCCCAGTCAGCAGAACAGATTTCAAATCTATGCCCCCCCCCCCCTTCTTTCTCGCCCTGATTTCATGAGCCGTGTCAAAAATTTACGTCATTTCGTTCTTTCTGTCCTCCCATCAATCAAACCCTTACCCCACTCCCTCCTCCCACAGTCTGGGCTAAGTCATGACAGACAAACGTTGCAAACTGAATTTACATCACAGTATTATGGGCGGTCATCTCTCTCTCTCAGAGGTAAATCAAGAGAGAGGGCATGGTAATCTCCCTCTTATCTGAAAAACCCAGTCTGAAGTTACTGATTCATCCCAGGACATGTAAGTTGCAACTATGTTTTACATTTCGAATCTATTCATTGATCATATGTATGCCATGGGGCTTAACAGTGTAACTTTGTGACAATACCTGGTGACATTTATCAAAATGAATGATTGTACTGTGTAGTAGTTTGCTTGCCACCCTGTGGTAAAAGCTATCAGCATGTGGTTATGATTCTTTGTTAACAGTCTGATCACTGTTCTTTGTGTTCCCCCTGACTTTTGCCAGTATGCATTTGTATCTGTTAAGATGATAACTGTGTGATGGACCGTTTTCATCCGGTCACAAATTTTCATGTGACCGCACTTGCTGGAAGGTGGTTGTCCGGAAGCCGGTTGCAAAGTTCACTGACTGCTACTCACGGCACGTTGCTATAAGCCGAGTGAGTTGCACTGGTTAGGCAGTCTCTGCAGTGATTCCAGCAATACAAGTCACAGAAGGCCGAAGAGGGTTTCAGCCGTTTGCTGGCAGCAGTCAGGTATTTATCATTGAATGTTTATTTATTAACAAACTGAAATTGCATTCCCATTTAGGAGCAACTGAAACTTCCTCAGTGCTCTTGTGAAGGTTTTATTTTTTTTTTAAAGTATTGTTGTTCTGTTATCCTATGACTTGATAGGGTAACAAAACGAAATTGTTTCGGAAAATGTGAATAAATGAAGTTTGTGTTATAAGAAGTGGTCTTCAGAAAAAAGAAAAAAGATTTTGTTTATTTTGTGACTTAACTCGCTATGAACTTCATGATGAAGAAAAAGTGTCTATTCTAATATGGTTTGCAAGAAGATGGAGAGTTTTGATGCAATGGATAATAAGCTCCCAGAGTGAGTAACATAGACTTTTGTTTTTCATTCTGATGTGTGATGTGTTTACATGGGTATCAATATATGTGTTATTAAACAAAAGTGTGGTGGAAATCTTTCCCTTGCATATATTGAAGCTGATGAACTGAAGTGAAGTGAGCGTTCTTGTGTTACAAGATAAAACCACAACACTTCATGAATTGACAAAAGACATGGTGATTATATGAAATGAATTGAACATTCTTGTTTACAAGAAAGCAAATGAACATTGTGTGAATTAACGAAAGACATTTATAGATTGAAAAAATAATCATCAATTAATCATTGTGTGTAATGAATTGTATTCATGGTTTATTGAAGAGGATCCAGATGGAAATCCTTTTCCCAATTTGGAAAACTAGATTCTGAAAGGTTTATATGGAAATCCTTTCCTGTGCAGTGTTATGATTCCGGAAAAGGGAATGTTGTAGTGTAATGATTCCGGAAAAGGGAATGTTGTAATGTCATGATTCCGGAAAAAAAAAGAAAATTGTAATGATGAACAAATATGCTGATGTATGGCTCAAGTTCTAGTGAAATATGATGTGGCTAATGAACATGTACGAATATGCTGATATGTGGCTCAAGTTCTAGTGAGATATGATGTGGCTAATGAATATGAAGATAGTTGTGATTCTAATGAATGGCCATGATAATCAAGGTAGTTAATCAGTTTACCCCAGGTTGATAGTGTTCCCTGGATTGACGGGGACTGACTGCTACTGAGGCTAGGGCCGGGGCCGTAGCTGGTTGACGCCCCATTCTCCACCTGTTGCTTCTGGTGTGGAGAGGCCGGCTTGAGTGCCGACAATCGCCCTACCTGCCACTGCACCCGTGACCGGTCAGTGTTGGGTCAGTGAAGAGGAGACATCGCTCCTGCTTCTGTGCCAGTGACCACCGTTCAAGGACGTCGCTGTATGTGTGTGGCGTGTGTGCCACAGCTTTGTGTTAGTGTTTCGAGCCACAGCTCAAAAGTGTTTGAGCTACGTCTAGTAAGAGAGACTGTCGCCGAGTGCTGGCAGAGATGCCATGAATGAGTTATTTTTTTTTGTGAGCCACAGCTTTGAAGAGACTCTCTGTCAGACTTGCCTCGTCGTTGCCGTCGTCATCATCATCGATGGACCCGGCAGTTGTCAGTTAAAATTGTATTAATTGGTTATTTGTGCACACCTGATGGTGGGTGTACCATCCTATGCTTGATGTGTATATTTGTATATGTTTGTTGATGGCTCGGGCAGCATAAAAAGAAAAGTGATATTTTGTTGCCTGGCTGTCCATGTTCGGATGAGTGGGTGTGTGTATGTGAATTAAGAAAAAAGTCGTTCATGCATCCATAATTTCTGAGTGAGAGTCAGACAGATATCCACACACGGACTTCCATCCATAACAAACTGAATGATAAACTTAACTCAGAAAAATAGATTGCCTGTACTAGGTGAAAACTGCCAAGCTGATTTATAATTACTGACGATAGTTGAAATGATTTGTAGTGTATACGTACTTTAAGTCTACACCACATGTGTACTTGGGCTAAGTGTATTCCAAGTTACTGTGATTTAATTCAAAGAAACATTGAAGAGTTATTTGACTGAATCCGTGTAGCATTGTATTACTGTCTCCTACCCTTTTGTAAGCTTAACTCAGCCTTTAAATGAAAGTGGAGATCGATAGTTATGGTAGAAAACTCCATAAAAGAGCTAACAATTGTTGGCTAGGTTCTCCCACCTCTTCTGAAATATAAGAGGGTAAATGTATGAACTCCACAAGCCAGCCACTCCGCTACTTAACTACAGACCAGGTTCTCTTTATCGCAGACCTGGGACAGTGGTTACGCTACAAATTGTGGCTAGACCATACACTGGCTACGCCAGAAACTGGGGTAACACCATGCACCACAGCTGCGCTTTTAACTAGGGCTACACTATATACTGGGCAAAGCTGGTTGTGAAGACACACCTCAGCCCAGCACTACAGCAAATGGTCTACACAGCAGGATCAGTCACTAGCCATTGGAGAGATCAACTATCCTCTCCTGACTTAAGCTGGACTTCAACTCAATCAAGATCAGTTCATTCAGAACTTACCCTCACTTTATAATGAAACCGTGAGAACATGTCTATGATTACTACTTTGGCTACTGCACTGGGTGTATGCAAGCAAAGTGGATGTGTATAAGAATGTACATTCAGAGTAACATTGACATGCCCACTGTATTCCAACTTAAGCTGCTGCACTGAGTGTAAGTAACTAAAGTAGGAGTGAGGAATGCCACTTAATTTTTGTGGTTCAATGAGAACTAAAACTCAGCCTATAGAACAAACATGTATATATTAACCCATGTGTAAGCAAGTGAAATTGCACTTAACTTGTGTCAGTTTTCTGTTGTTCAATCAGTGTTGAATGTTTGAACATCTCTCTTTAATTCTGTCTCTCAGAGCTGCAAGTACTTTTAAGAGTACAGGCCTAAGGAAACCTATCTCAGAACCACTGTTGAATATTTTAACAGTATCCAGAATGAATATGATTTTTTTTCGATGACTAGTACCGGAAAGTTGCTCCTTCCACGACTAGTAAGAGAGAGGGTTGAGGTGAAATGTCATTATAATTCTCACAGAGAAATTATTCCAAGTCCTTCCCCTAGAGGAGCCACCTACCACACCCAGCTCTCATCACAGTGTTGTTGGTTGGGGAGCCATTTGTCGAGGAAGAATGAGAGGGCATTCTGTACATCCACGTGGGACTTAGAGGTGTGCAGTGACTCCACGTCAAGTGTGAAGAGAAGGCTGGATTGAAAAGTGGGGTCTGTGTTGCATGAGTTGATCATGTTGAGTGTGTGGGTTGTGTCTTTGAGGTATGTGGGGAGGCTCTGTACTATGGGTTGAAGGAAAGTCTCTAAGTACTGTGAAATGTGTTCCATGGGGCAGCTGCAAGCAGAAACAATGGTCTGCTAGGTTGTATAGATCAGGTTCAGGGTACAGTGCCATAAATACTGCCAGAAGTGTAATTGCATCAGTTGTACAAGCTACAGAAGGTAGGTCTATGAGAGCAGAACCTTTAGTAGTCAGGTTTATGAAAGGTATTCTTGAAAGGAGAATACCAATACTAAAATATAAAGAAACATGGGATGTAAAGGTCTTGTTAAATAACTTTAGACAGCAAAAACCAAACACAGATTTAACTCTGAAAGATCTTATATTAAAACTGTGTGCTTTGTTGTTGTTAGCATCTGCTCAAAGAATCCAGAATTTACATTTGATCAAAATTCAGATTTATAAAAGAAACCTGCATATATCAGATAATGATGCATGTGTGAGAATTTGTCCAATTTCCAGAAAAAAACAGTTGCATGGAATTAAATGTTTAAAGGAATATTTACAAAGAACAACAGATTGTGACAAAATGCTCTTTTGCAATACAAAGCCACATGAACCCGCATCCAAAGAGATGGTAGCCAGGTGATACGTTCAGTTTTGCTGAATGCAGAGATTACAGACTTCGAACCTCATAGTTTCAGAAATGCATCAACATCTGCTATGTAAAATCAGGGTGTGACATTGGCAAGTATTCTGAAGAAGGAAGTTTGGTCGAAAGCAACAACGTTTCAGAAATTCGACCACAAAGCTATCAGGACGGAAATGATGGACACACTGCTGGGGACAGGACAGAAACAGATGGTGAACAATGCTATCAAAAAGACATGAAAGCCAATTACCTATTGCGTGGAGAGCAAACTCCAAAGTGAAAGACACTTAGTAGTGACATACCTTTTGTGTGGAGAGAAATGGAGCGTCAAGTGTTTATTTTCATTCTAGTCAGTCATTTGTGCAAACAGTGGAATGTGTGCGAGTGTGCAACTGAATAATAGATTAGTAAGTGTGTGGTTATAAATGTACTGCATGGCATGTAGATACATGTATTGGACTGGACCAAGAAACTTGGAACATTATTTTGGTGTTAATGAGAAAATTGTTTACATTGTTACTGTTCAATGATGAAGAAATGTTAAACATAAAATCACGTAAGGTGACATCTTTAAAATGGTATCGCCTCATTTACTGAAGCGTGAATGACCGAATGATGACTGAAGGTGCATTAAAGAAACAACCAACTTTGAAGTCTCACATGTCACGTAGTTTCGGTAAACTACGAGAAATGGAATTAGAAACTTAAACGAGCACTTACCTTGGAAAATCGAAGCTTGAGTGAAATTCCATGATGCAGTTTACTGGAGCGGAGGGATATGTGCCTGCCCTCCAGAAATCATACCCACCTATAAAATTATGAACAAAAATCTATAACATTCATACATAGATTCATCGGTTGTTTTTTCAAAAATAAGGAAACTATCCAATCTGATCAAATTTATGTATCTGCTCTGACCTTAAACGTATAGCGGATCTGGACATGTGCATCTCACACATCCCTCCGTTCCGGTAAACTACATCATGAAATTTCACTCAAACGTCGACTTCCCAATCCTCGTATAAATTTCTAATTATATAGTATATTAATATGATCAGTGAAAGTGTGCTGAATATGTAACCAATTTTCTTCTCACGATTCCAAGCTTCAGTGGCCTTCAAGCTCAGGCAAAAGTGAGTTCCAGAGAAGAGGTCCGAAATAACATAGACTTGTTTTGAATAGGTCGGTTCTGGGTATAATAACCTGGAGTTTTGTATAATTTCTAGAATTCTTGGATTGAATAGTTGGCGGGGCTAATCTAGGTACACTTTTGCACGAATATTTCTTTACTGATGGTAAACATATCCATATATAGTAGAACTCCAACTTGAATGTAATCCGATTTTGTAAAGCTCGAGTATTTCAGAACTGCTTTAATGTCACGTTTATGATACTGAATAAAGACTGCATTTGAAGAGAGTATGCATGCCTTTAGGAGACAGGTGGAATTGGATCAGACAGTCACACCAGGTAGAACTGGATCAGACAGCCCAGGTAGAATTGGGTCAGACAGTCACCCCAGGTAGAATTGAATCAGGACGAGGAGAGCGTATAACCGCCGTAGAGTACACACTAGATTCCCTGCGTGTGGTGTGTTGCTGGTACGTCTTCCTTTCCGCAGGTGGGCTATTTCAAATTGTTCTTCTGATGACATGTTCCTCTGTTCCTGCTTGATATACCAAAACACATAATCGTCCTCCGAACTCGGATCGCAGGAGAACTCTTAAATAATGTCATCTGACTCGCACAGCAGCACACGCATGTCATCTGACTGATGAAGCACAACCTTTCTAAATGCTGTGCTTCTGTGCTTATCAAGCAACCGTCTCTGTACCTGGAGATCAATCAAAGCGGCAACATAGTCCTTCACCACTCTCGTGTCAAAGCCTGCCACTGTTCTTTACATTGTGTGTTCAAGTCCTATGTTGCTCACAGAACTCGGATTCCTGATTATAATGTCACATTCAGACTTATCAGCATGGAAAACAGGCTCAAGACTGTCTTGAACATGCGAATTGTGGAACCCGCCGTCAGTATATGTTGACTTGATGTGTTGTTCATTAATATCCTGTGTAACACACTTTGTGCTGTGATCTTCCGTGTCAGACAAGGCCAATTTAGTCACCTCAAAATCGTTACCAGCACTAACCTGTATAAGTCGTTTATTTTGCTGCTTTGCTCTTTCATGATCACATCACATCTCGCTGTGTGGTTTCTTTCTGTAATAATGAACTCGCATCCCTCGGTTCGAGACGGGATCGGCCATTGTTGTTGTCATAGGGAAAGCTGGCTTCAGTCGCAGGACGACGATGGAATTGATGCCTTCACTTGTAATTTTCCAGCCTGACAGTGTCGTCAGTCAGCAGGGCGTTCTGGGCTGCCTCCACAGTTGCTGGTAGTTCAGTAACTTCAGAGACAGAGAGAGAGAGAGAGAGAGAGGAGAGAGAGAGAGAGAGAGAGAGAGAGAGAGAGAGAGAGAGAGAGAGAGAGAGAGAGAGAGAGAGAGAGAGAGAGAGAGAGAGAGTATGACATCTGCCCACATTCCTATAATTTCCACACAGGAAAAATCAAACTACTTTAAGGGGCAAGCTAGCAGTGAAAGGGAAATAAGCACGAGAAGTAACCCTTTTCTACAACATGTGAAAACGCACCCACCCACATCCACATGCACAACCACACCCTCACGCACGCACACACACACACACACGCACACACACACACACACACACACACACACACACACACACACACACACACACACACACACACACACACACACACACACACACACACACACACACACACACACACATTCCTTATTGGAACATGTTCAAGTTGTCAGAGTTATGGCATTTGTACACAAACTAAGAAACTACAAAAAAGAAAGGGCATAATATAACGATGAACATAATCCATGATTACAGAGTGTTCAAACGTGTCTTTGATTTGCCAAAGTCCGTTGCTTTCAAACCGATCCAGATTTTTTTACGGTCAGCGCTGTGTTTCATCACTGTCCTAAAAGCCTCAATCTCCTGGCCAGTCTCCAGGCTGACCAGAGAGGCCCCTTTCCGTTGGCACGCTGTTTTGGCTTCCTGTCGGTAGATCTTTCCTGTTTTGCTGTAGATGTAGCATCTCCCTCCAGCGTCTATCTGCCAAAGAACATGGTGGAATGGGAAAGGTTGAAAATATAAACAGGGAATATTATATATACAAAACTATTCCAAACACGTCAGGAAAAATGTAACGATTTACATGGCAACTGCTTACTAAATGTTGATGTACTGAATAACTTTTATCACCATATTTCATCTTATTCAAATGGTACGATTTCTCATAGTGAAAACGAGAGCTTTAAAATTTAGTGGCGAAAGGATGCTTCTTCGCATTTCTCAAGGGTGAGAAGTGACGTTATCGGGGATGGAATTGAGTATGAAGGGGATGGAGAGAAATAAAGAATGTGGACAGTGACTGGGGGGGGGGGGGGGGGGGGGGGGGGGGGGGGGGGGGGGGGGGGGGGGGGGGGCTGGTTATGGGTTTGATCGGGAATCTGTAACTTCTCTAACTTACCATTGCATATAAAAGCCCCCCCCCCCCCCCCCCCCCAGTCACTGTACCACTTGAATAAGATGAAATATGGTGATAAAAGTTATTCAGTACATCAACATTTAGTAAGCAGTTGCCATGTAAATCATTACATTTAACCCGGCATGTTTGGAATAGTTTTGCAATCAGTTTTATTTTTCTATTGGAAGTACAACTGACTCTTTTGTATTCTTTGCTCACTACTCTGTCGACAAGCTCTTCACCATAGATTTTGCAATCTAATCTAGCCTGAAATATATTCCCGTTCATTTTAAAATGAAGGAACACATTCAAAAGCAATTTCCATACAATAATTTTGTTTCTTTTAATTTTCTTTACTCAAAGCAACTGAAAACTGAATCCAAGGCAACACAAAAGAGCTCCTAAAGCAAGGTCTAACGGAAAGCGAGACGACAATACAGAGCCATCAAAATAACAGCTAGTTCTATAGTGACTGGTTTTCACCCAGAACGATGTTTTGTCTACTTCGTCAGAGATCACTCATTCTACTGTAAATTCATTTATACGTCACGCATCATACAGCTTGTTCGCACCCTAATGTTTCAAACAACAATATGAACACACATAAGAACCAAGACTGATCCGAAAAGAGACTATCCGAATAAGCTTTGCCATCTCCATCCTCTGTTTTTATTTTTTTCAAAATCGTTATAACACCAGAGCAGTGTTCTCTCAACACGGTGATCTCTTAGATTAATAATCACAGAAGGATTACAGATTTATACATTACTATTTCATTTTGACCAGCCTCATGAACAGGGTGGCATTGTGCAAACAAGACACTATGAACAATTTACCCACACAAGCTGTAGCAATCCCCACCCCTGTCCCCCAAAAGGAGGCCATGACGACCTAAAATAACGAATTCACTATACTTAATTTTTTTTTAATCAGATGGGCTGGAAGTATTCATGAAAAAATGCATGATGGCAATGCAGCTGTGCTTTATCGCACACGATGGAGCAAGTAAGAAAAAAAAAGACTTACGCAGTATCTTCCTTTACCTTGGTTGTAATTTATTCCTGTTGAAAGACGTAGCAAACAATTCATTATCGTGATTTACCAAGCAGATAAAATCTCTTTCCCTTTCCCTCTTTTCTTTGCTTTTGATACCACATACACTAGCAACACAGTTCCCATTTGTTTACATGTTTAAGGATTCAACTGATAATAACGACTTCAACTCGCACCTAATTGAAAAAGAAATCCTGAACAGACTTTCTTTGACGTTCAACGATTATGAAATAACCCAGCTGTCAATGTTTTAGACATGCTATTAGGAGCAGTGGCATTTCACAAATAGCTGAAGATGGAAATGAACTACCATACTTTTGAAAACTTATTGATAATGTAATTTCAAATGTAGAATTTAAGGTTACAGAAATTAATGAATTTATTGTGTAATCTGAATGTTTCTTAATTGAGTGAACCAAACGAAATCTATGTAAGAGAATTTCAGGCACTAACAGATTAACACTCCATTTAAAGTTTTGTTCGACAAAACAGCGAAAGTTTCTTTTTTTCTAAATATATCTACCAACACGAAATTATCTTACATCAAAATTTAGAAAGAAAAAGGGTTAGTTGCTGCCAAACAGATTACAGGACAGTAAACGATGCATTTTTGCCCTCTTGGGTCTTCTTCAGGCAAAAACAATAACATTTAGGACAGTGAAAACAAAGAACGAAAAACGAAGGACGAGTAACCACTTATTTTTTTTGTATTCGGCGCAAAAAAAAAAGAAAAAAAAATTGCGCTGAATGTGAGAAGATAAGTGGTTTCTCCTTCCTCGTTTTTGCTGTCCTAAATGTTATTTGTTTTTGCCTGAAGAAGACCTAAGAGGTCGAAATGCATTGTGTATTGTCCTGTAATCTGTTTGTCTGTGTCTTTGGCGGTAACTAACCTCTTTTGTTTTAAAATTTGCTTCATCTTCCGCTCTCGGTCACTTCGTTTTGAAACTGCCTGATATCAAGAAAATCTTTAGGAAAGGAAATAAAAATGAACCTGGTGACTACAGACCAGCAAGCCTTACAAAATTTTTGTGTAACGTTTGTGAAAGCCCAATGAGGGATGCAGTAAGTTAACATCTAATCTTTAATAACTTGTCCAGCATCCAGTTAGGGCTTACATCTGGTAGACTATGTGTTACCTAACGACTAATTGGAT
>CM031606.1:922182-958064 GCA_018398815.1 Conus ventricosus
GATCATGCTGACTAATAAGATACCACTAGGTGTTATGTATTTGAATCTCCAAAAAGCAAGTCAAAAAGTCCCACAACAAAGATTAATGCATAAGCGAAAATGTTATGACATCAAATACAAACTTTCTTATAGATTTAAGTATGTTGGCAATGATTAAGCAAAACTGGAGACAACAAGTGTTATCACTGGTGTTCCTCATAGCAATAATCTAGTACCTACCCTGTCTGCAGAGTTTATGAGCAATATGCTCATTCTGAACACTGCTTTCAATGTCCTTATGGCAGAAACTAAAACGTATCGTACCTACTAACCTCTTACACAGGCCCAAAACTAGAGCTCTATAAAAGATACATAGATGATGGACTGGGAGCCACATCAATACCAGACCATGACCTCCACATTTTCCTCAATTTTGCTCAGACCTTTCAATCCATCCATCAAATGGACCTACACCATTTCACAGTCAGTTAACTTCCTGGTCATCGCGACCTCCCTCAAAGATAAACTGCTTAAACATCTGTCTTCTATAAACCCATTAATGCGCACTCATACCTGGACTACACATCTTCCTACCACCAATCCACTAAAAACAGCTTTCCATATTCTGAATTTCTTCGCCTACACAGACTCTGCTCAAGCGAAGAAGATTTCACTGTACAAGCAGCCAAAATGTCCGAGTTTTTCACCAACTGTGGCTACCCCAGTGCGGTCATTAATGATGCTCTAAGCTTCACTGCAGCTAAATCCAGAACATCTGCTCTGGAAACCGAGCCTCCCAAAGAGACAAACAGATCCATCGCCCGCCACCTCTTTCATCCTCACAGTCTGCCCATCTGCAAGATCCTGAAGTCTGACTGGCTCATAGTTGAAAATCACAAATCTGCCTTCGAGACCAAACTGATGATAACTTGCAAATGTGACAAAAATCTCAAAGATCTACTGGTACGCTCTAAGCTGAAAAACTCTTCACACCTAAGCCACCAGGTACTTTCCCTTGTTCAAAACCCAACTGCAAAATCTGCCCTCTCACCAAATCAGACACCATCCTACATCGCCCCAGAGGCTCATTCACTATTTCTCCTGTCAGAACCACAACATTGTGTACGTCATCCACTGTCAGCTGTGTGGTAAGATCTGTGTAGGTGAGGCATCTCGCACACTTGAAACGCACATCTCTGAACAACTGGCCGACATCAGCCACCATCGGCCCAAACCAGTCGCTCTACACTTCAACCACACCCAGCACAACATCAACCGTATCAAAGTCCTGGCACTTTGGCAGTCACAGAGTGACAACTTGGAGCGCCTTATGCAGGAATCTCATCTTATTTCCAAACTTGGAACCCTCCCTCCTCATGGCGTCAACATCCAAAAGTAGTATGTACCTTTCCACTTCTGCAGCACAATCCTGCAATATCCTCTACCTATACACACGCATACTACCATATTTACAATGTTTACTTAGATACAGCTATCTCCCTTTTCACTTTCCCTACACTCTCTGAGTCTCTCCATTGTGTCACGAGTTTGTCACGAGGCCTACGCCCGTTTGCCCCATCTAGGGTGGCGGAATTATTCATTTGTTTATTGTCGTGCTGTTGTCGTGTATCCGTCCCTTAATTTGGCTTGTGGTGCGGTTGCACTTGGGTGTAGTTCAGCTCAACTTCGTTTGCTTTCTCTCTCTCTCTCTCTTATTCCACTGCCCGTGCTATTCATCCTGTAGGTTCACGGGTGGCTGGTACCTTTCTCTCGAACTTGCTGTCTATCGGCCTCTCGCCTGTCTTTTTACCTGTCGCACGTGCTTCATTTCTTTTAGTTTGAAGTATGCTCACTCTGTGACGCAGCATGGCATGTTGGCCGCCATTGCTGAGGGAGGTTAGCTCTTCACTCGAGCGGAAGATGTCTCTGGGAGCGCCTGCTTCGGTCTTGGTTCTTCACCGTATCATCGAGGGTACAGTCGGTATCTTTCAATTCCTACAGTCGGCCTGTAGGAGAGGGACATCACTTCTTCTTTCTCCGCACCTGTGCCTCTGTCCTCTCGACTGGACAGAGGGCAGAGAGAGTCGTTTGACCCCCTCTTCTGGTCACCACGGGTAGTGGTAAGCATCAGTTTCGTGGTTTGTTTGTTTTGGTTTTTGTTGTTAGCCGGCTTAGCCTTCTCTTTTGCGCAATTTTCTTTTGTTTTCGAATTGTAAGAGAAATATTGTGTTTGAGACCTTTTCTTGGTTAATTCAATCTTTAACCTGGCCATTCTAAATTATTCCAAAATTCTTTCTCCTGTTTATGCATCTGGTGATGCGGTAGTCGGTGGGATGGGAGAGAACCTGGTGATTCAGGGGTTGGAACTTGCTTGGTCTCGCTCGTCCGCCCCTGTCACATTCGCCGGACTCTTATCCTTCGGCCACCGTCTGTTTGTGTGTGTAAGGAGAACGAGTTTTATGTTCGCGAGCGGGGCGTACGCGTGATTTGTCGTTTGGATGCGTGGTTGGAGATTTGTGTTATTTTGAAGTGTGGCTATGGAGTGTGACAATTGTGCCATTGAATTGTTGTTTGCAAATGTGGGTGGCAGTTATAAAGCGATGGTCGCTGTGTTTGTTATTTCCTAAGAAAGGCAAATGTTAAACGTGAGTGAGAGAAGGGTGAAGATAATTCATATTTGTTTTATAACCTGTTGATTTAATGCAGTCTTTTACCTGCATCGTGTGAGAAGACCCTAGTGAACATTCCGGATTCGATGGGTTTACTGTGTTATGCTCAGGTCTGTGTTGAGCTGGGATTATTGGTGCATTTAGTAGACTTCCCCTCGCCCTCATGCGAGTGGCTGTTAAGATTTGACAGCATGGGTCAGACTGTACTGACGGCGGGGTTCCAGTACCCTTCCTCCTTCCTCCTTCCTTCTTCCTTCCCTCCCTTTCTTCTCTCCTCCCAGCTACGTTTCCCCCCCCCCCCTCCCGGGGGCTTCACCGGAGTCTGGACTTGGATGGTGCCACGTGCTGGTTGAGGCCCCGCTCTGGCTGGGACCACGGACTGGATGGTGCCACGTGCTGGTTGAGGCCACGCTCTGGCTGGGACCACGGACTGGATGGTGCCACGTGCTGGTTGAGGCCACGCTCTGGCTGGGACGCGGACTGGATGGTGCCACGCGCTGGTCGAGGCCACGCTCTGGTCGGGACCCGCGGACTGGTAGAGGAGCCCGCCGTCTTGACTGGCCGGCCCTGACCCCCGTCCAGGGCCTCCAGTAACAGCGCCACGTTTCCCCCCCCCCCCTTCCGGGACGCGCTCTTCACTGCCTGCTTGTGTGCCGAGGGTGTCGGCTTTGAGCGACTCCCTTAAAGAACCGACCCGGTTCGGAGCACCTAGTGCGACAGGGTGCTCCAGTAGACTTGACGGAGGCAGGGGTGTGGAGGCACTCCAGGGTGTGGGAAGGGATGGATGCTGGAAATGTTTTTTATAATTGTGTATATGTCATATGTGCTGAATTGCTGTAATTGTGATTGTGTACGTCGTATGGTGAAATGTTTATTTATAATCGTGCATGTTGTGTGTGTTGGAGTGCTTGATTGTGATTGTGCATGTTTGTGCGTTGGAATGCTTGATTGTGATTGTGCAAAAATAATAATAATAATAAGGAACATTTAGTGCGCTTAATCTTAAACAAAAGCCTAAGCGCTTACAGCAATTTTGCCCAAACCCCACACACACACCCCACACAACACAGACACACCACACACCAAACACACACACAACACACAAAAACCACACACTCACACAAAACCACACACACACACACAAAACCACCAAACACACCCCACACCCCACACAAACACACACACAAAACGCCCCACACCCACCACCAGCGAAGGAGCAGAAAAATTATTTTTTGAAGAGAGTTGTTTTGAGGGGGTTTTTGAAAAAGAAAGGACTGCTTGGGTTTTTTTTGTGGGGGTTGGGAAATTCCCTTATTTATGACTTTTGTGGGCTGGTGTGAATAAATGGGGTGTTGTATCGAATCTTTTTTTTTTTGTGTGGGCTCTTGCGGGGCCCCGTGCGAGGTCGGCCTTTCCCCTTTCATCCATCTGGGACCGACCCGTCAGGGGGACCCCCAGGGGTCGGTGGTGACAATTGTGGGGGCTGTCCGGGATTTAAAGGGGCCTCTGACTGTCTCTCTGGGTTTCGCGGGGAGGTCCCGTTTTGTTTGTCTGTTTTGTATTCATTTAGTTAGTTTGTCGTGTTTGTTTGTGGGGGGTTTTGGCGGGGTTTGACTCTGCGTAAAGGGGTTTTTTGGGGGCCTGAGGGAACATCCGGTGTGATCGGGGTCGAGGTGAGACGAGGGGAGTCGACCGCGTCCGACCCTTCCCCCGGGCCCTTCAGCAGGTAGGGCCCGTAAGTCTTGCCTTTCTTTTTTGCCGCTCAGTCTTCCCATTCCTGTTTTGTATTTTACCCAAGTTTTTTTTTTTTTTTTTTCTCCCGGGTTTATTGATTACAGGGGGTTTTTATGGGGACGTTAGTGCCCATTTTTTTTTCCTTTTCTCCGGTTTCCGTCTGCCTGTTTGTTTTTCCGGCCCCCCACCGCCCCTGTTGTTTGTGCTGTGGAGCGGGGGTGTTCCCAGAGTGGGGGCGCCGGACATTTTTTTTTTTTTTTTTTTTTTTTTTCGGTGAGCCCCCCGCACGGTTGCTCGTGTTGTAGAGCGCGGTGTTGCCAGAGTGGGAGCAGCCGGAAATTGTCCGCCCCACCGCACACACAAATACACACATTTAAAACACCCCCCCTAAAATATTTGTTTTTAAAGGGGTTTTTGGGTCTTTCCCGGGATTTGAAACTGTAGGTATTTTTGGGTCTGGCAACGTCCGGTTGGTTTTTTGGCTACTCGGGCGTCGAAGAAAAAGGGGTTTTTAAAATTGTTTTCCCATTTTAGTCCCGACAGGGAAAACGGTAAATTCCACTTATTCCATTTGCTGTAGCCGTTTAGCCCAGCGAGTACTTTCCCTCTTTCTTGTTTGGTTTTTTTTTCCCTCCCAAACCCCCTTTACTGGCACCCCGCTGGGAAGCGTGAATATGCGAAGAAATTTTTGGGTTCTTGGTCGCGGAAAAACCCAAAAGCCCCCTTTTTCCTGTTCCCCTGGGTAAGGGGTTTTGCCCCGGGGGTTTTTCCCTATGGGAAGGTCGAAAAACCCAAAAGGGACGGGTCGGGACGGGTCATCCTCAGTGTGGGGAAAGTGGTAAAATCCTTCCCGGGGACTCCCCTCTGCCCTTTGATTTTCCCTAAAAGCAGCAACGACGAGGGGGAAAGCTTCCAGGAAGGAAAAACCCTTGTGGGGAAAAGAGGCGGTTGGCGGGAAAACCCCTCCGTAGGGAAGAGGCTGCTCAGCATAGGGAAGGTTGGTTTAGGATGGAGGCTTGCGCAGAGAGGAGGCTCCCAAAGACAGGGGGATCAGGTGGGGAAAAAGGGTGCTCAGCGTAGGGAAGGGGCCAGGCGGGAAACCCTCCGTGGGGAAAAGAACTGACAGGATGGGGGTTGCGTGGGGAAAGGAGATGGAACAACTTCTTCCCCCGGTTTCTCCCGCATCTGAAAGGGTCAGGGGGTTAATCCCCAGGCGGGGTGATGGGTTTTGAGGCCCAAATTTAAAGTTTTCCGGGGTTCGGGACCTAGTGGGGGGACATTGTATTTTCCCTAGGCTTTTTGGGAAAAGGTTTGGGAAGTTAACCATTGTTTTAGGAAAAAAAGGGAAATTCCCCTTTTTTTCGGGATTTTTGGGTGCTGAAAGGTTTTTGTGTGTGCTCACTCAAAATGAAGGCGCTTTCTTATGCAGACATGCAGTTGGCTCTGCGTAAGCGTTTTCCCCTTACCCAGAGACGACGGAGGAAAGGGTTCCGGCCCATGAAAAGAATAACGACGGGGACCTTCTTTGCAGTTTGGTGATGGGGTGCGAAAATCGCTAGGGTCCCGGGCTTTTCATTTGGCCAAGTTGGAGTGGGAGGATTGTTTCCTCATTAAAACCGCTCCCAAACACTGTGTCCCCAGAGGGGGGGAAAGGGGAACCGGATGGGTTTTGGGGCGCAACCCCCCCGGGGGGTTTTGCGGCTGGGGGTTAAACCTTTTTTAGGTGTTTCCCCCCTTTGGAACCCCCCTCCCCCCCCCCCCCCCTTTTATGGGCTCCCCCAAAGGATACGGGGGGGAAGCCCTCCACAGGATTTAGTGGCAATAAGGCGCCGAAAAATTGCTAGCGGGTCAAATTTAAGGCAGGCAGTCTTCGGGGCCCTCGACCTCGATTTTGTTTTCTTTGGGGGTCGTGGGGGGCCACATCGGGGAAAGATTGCCCAGAGCCGTGGTTGTCAGGGGGTATTTCCTTTCCAGCATCCCGGGGCCTCGGAAAAACCCGGGGGTTTCCCCATCCAGCTTCGGGTTTGGATTCAGATTTCCCCGTGTTTCTCTCTGTTTTTGGGTTCCCCCTTTGGGTTTGGGAAAAAACCTGGGAAATTTGGGAGCATAAAACGCTCTTTTTTGATAAGGTTTTGGGTTTTCCCCCTGGGGCCCGGCGGGGCGCTAGTTTTGTTGTTTTGCGGGTTGGGGGGCTGGTTTTCCCTCCCCGTCCTTCTGTATTTTTTCCCTATCTCCCCCCCCTACTTCTGTGGCGAAGAAAGGGTATCGCGGTGGGCGCCTCGTTTTCCCTTATCATAGGGTTTTACTTTCCCCTTTGGGCCAGGAGGAGCAGTCAGTGTGTTTTACGGATTTGCCCTTTAAAAGGCGTGTGTGGGAGTCACCACAGCCCCCAAAAGCTAAAAAGCAGGAACAGGAATTGGTCCCGTTTTTCAGCCGTCTCGGCGGGGTTCTGGCGGGCCCGACCCTGCTAGCATTTTCTTTTCTTCAGGCCGGGGGATTTTTGGATGTCCAACCCCTTCGACAACGGGTTTAGGTCTTTCCTGCTCAGTCTCCCCGGGGACCCCCAAGGTGAGCTTAAGCCCCAAAAGGGGGGATCTCTTTGGGGGTTTTCCCAATAACCCCAGATCGTGGGGGCCCCAAGCGTTGTTGTTCCCCAAAAAAGCTTGAGAGGGGTCTTTTTCCCCGGGCGGGCCCCTTTTTTTCCCCTTGGGGTAATAGGGCCCCCAAGGGGAAACTCTCGGCGGGGGTAAAAAGGGAAATTCTTCGGGGCCGGGAGAACTCGAAAGGTTGGGGCAGTACTGCCCCCGTGGCGATGTCTGCCAACGGACAACCCCTTTAAGGGTCGTTTTGAAGGTTTTTACCTAGGGTCAGTGCCCCCGGGTTGGGGACCCAATTCAGAAAGGGTTTGGGGGTTTTGGGGACCTGGTGGGGCCCCTTTAATCCTCCATCCGTTCGCGGTCCCCCCTCCCATTTCCCGGTGGGGTTTAAAACTGCAAAGTCGATCCCCAGGGCTGCCCCGTTGGACTACCGATCCCCCTACTTTTGGCAAATCTTCGGCAGTTTTGGACGCGCCACGGCGTGCCCAAGAAGAATTTCGGCCGGTTGGTTTGTTTGGAGGGGCGATCATCATCCTCCCCAGTGCCTGGACCGGACCCGGGCCCAGTCAGTCATCGATCATGGTTAGGCGGGGTTGGAACTGCAGAGTCATGCGTTCCATTTTCCCGGGTCATATAAAGGGTTCCAGCAATAGGATGGGGACTTTCTTAGCCGGTCCTTTGGGTAGCACTTTGGGGAAAATCGGTCAGAGGGACACTTCCCCAAACCAGGGTTATACCCCCTTTTGGTCTCTGTATTGGGTGTGTAGTGACGGTTTTATTTCCCAGTGTTGTTAAGGGTTTTGGAATCACCAGTGGTTCGGATTTTTAAATTTTCGGGGTTGGGAAAGGGTTCCCCCTTAGTTTTTTGATAAATGTAGTATTATGTATTCTCGGGGTGATTTCTATGGGAGAATGTTTGTTTTGGTTTTTCCTCGTACTCTTTCGAGCACAGAGATTTGGGTTTTGGTCCCTTTTTTGTGAATTTGCAATGCGTCATGTTAAAAGGAAAGCACTGTATCCAGAGAAACAAAAGGCTTTTAAAAGGGGGGTTTGTAAACGGGTTTGTCACGAGGGCCTTTCGACGTTTGCCCCATTAGGGTGGGGGAAATTTATTCATTTGTTTATTGTGGGGTTGTGTTGTGTTTTCCCGGGCCCCTTTAAATTTGTGGCTTTTGGTGGGGGTTGCACCTTGGGGTAGTTCAGCTCCAAAATTCGGTTTGCTTTCTCTCTCTCTCTTTTTATTCCCCTGCCCCTGTTTTTCATCCTGTAGGTTCACGGGTGGCTTTTGGTTTTTTTTTTCCCTTTTTCTCGAATTGCTGTCTATCGGCCCCTCGCCTGTCTTTTTTTCCTGTCGCACGTGCTTTTTTCTTTTAAATTTGAAGGATGCCCCTGTTGGGCGCACATGGCATGTTGGCGCCCTTTCTGGGGGGAGGTTAGCTCTTACTCGGCGGAAGATGTCTTGGGACGCCTCTCCCGGGCTTTGGGTTTTTCCCCCCCCCCCTATCATCGGGGTAACCCGTCGGTATCTTCAATTCCCCAGTCGGCCTGTTGGAGAGGGACATCACTTCTTTTTTTCTGACCCTGTGCCCCTGTTTTTCCCCCTTCCCATGGAAAAGAGGGCAGGAGGTCGTTTTTACCCCCCTCTTTTGGGTCACCCAAAGGGTAGTGGTAAGCATCGTTTTGTGGTTTGTTTTTTTTTGGGGTTTTTTGTTTTAGCCGGGTTAGTCTTCTCTTTTTTCGCAATTTTTTTTTGTTTTCGAAAAATTTTAAAAGAAATTTTGTTTGAGACCTTTTCTTTGGTTTTAAATTTAATCTTTTAAAAATGGGGCCCTTTTTAATTATTTTTCCCAAAAATTTTTTTCCTGTTTATGCATCTGGTGATGCCCGGGAGTCCCGGGGGGGGTGGGGAAAAGAAACCTGGTGTTTTTGGGTTGGAAAATTGCTTGGTCCGCTCGTCCGCCCCCCGTTTCCCTTCGCCCGGAAATCTTTCCCTTTGGCCACCGGGCTGTTTGTGTGTGTAAGGAGAACGAGTTTTTGTTCGCGAGCCCTGGTTTCGGTGTTTTTTCGTTTGGAAAGCGTGGTTGGGGGATTTGTGTTATTTTTAAGTGTGGGTTTTTGGAGTGTACCCAAATTTTGCCCTTTTAATTGTTGTTTGCAAATGTGGTGGCAGTTATAAAGCGATGGTCGCGGTTTTTGTTATTTCCTAAAAAAAAGGCAAAAGTTAAACGGAGTGAGAAGGGTGAAGATAATTCCCTTTTTGTTTTATAACCTGTTTTTTTAAAGCCCTCTTTTAACCCGGGATTCCCTGTGGAAGGGTAGTGGGAAAATTCCGGATTCGAGGGGGTTTTCTGTGTTATGTCAGGTCTGTGTTGAGCTGGGATTTTTGGGGCATTTAAATAGACTTTCCCCCCGCCCATCAGGGGAGTGGCTTGTTTAAAATTTGACGCTTTGGGGCAGAATGTTACGACGGCGGGGTTCCCGTACCCTTTCCCCCTTCCCCCTTTCCCCTTCCTTCCCTCCTTTCTTCTCCCCCTCCCCCGGAAAGTTTTCCCCCCCCCCCGGGGGCCCTTTTACCGGGTCTGGGCGGATGGTGCCCCGTGCTGGTTGAGGCCACGCTCGGGGTGGGACCACGGACTGGATGGTTTCCCCGTGCCCGGTTGAGGCCCGCTTGGGTGGGAACCCCGGATGGATGGTTTCCCGTGTGGTTGGGCCACCTTGGTGGGGGGCCCGGCTGGATGGGGCCACGCGTGGTCGAGGCCACGCTATGGTCGGGGCCGGGGGAAAATGGTTTTGAGGAGGGGGCCCCTGTCTTGACTGGCCGGCCCTGACCCCCGTCCAGGGCCTCAGTACAGCGCCCCCGTTTCCCCCCCCCCCCCCCCCCCCCCCCGGGACGCGCTCTTCCGGGCCCGCTTGTGTTTCCGAGGGTGTCGGCTTTTTGGGGCGATTCCCCGCGAGAAACCGGGGCCCGGGTTTGGAGCCCCCTAGTGCGATGGGGGCTCCCAGTAGACTTGACGAGGAGGGGTGTGGGGGCATCCAGGGTTTTGGGAAGGGTTTGGGTGCTGGAAATGTTTCTTTATAATTGTGTATATGTTTAATGTGCTGGAAAGCTGTATTTTTGATTGTGTACGTGTTATGGTGAAAAGTTTATTTATAATCGTGCCGTTGTTTTGGGGTTGGGGGTGCTTGATTGTGATTGTGATGTTGTGTGGTTGGAATGCTTTTATTGGATTTGCATGTTGTGTGTGTTGGAAAGTTATTTATGGGCTGTGTGGTTTCTGGTTTTAATTTAAATGGGGTGTTGTTACGTAAACTTTCTGTTGTGGGCTTTGGGGGGCCCTGCGAGGTCGCCATTCCTTTCCCCCCTTAGGCCCATCCGTCAGGGCGGGCCCCCAAAGGGGGCGGTCGTGCAAAATTTTTAAACCAATTTTCTCACTCCCCCCTCCCCCCTTTTGTGTGTATGTTTGTGTTTTGGGGTGGTTTTTGTGTGTGTGTGTGTGTGTGGGGTGTGTGGGGGGGTGTGTGTGGTGTGTGTGTGGGATTTATGTACCCTTCCCCTTCTGCAGCACAAGCCTTGCAAATTCCCCTTAAACCCATACACCCGGTTTCTACCATATTTACCCTTTTACCTTTTGTTCAGCTATCTTCTTTTTTTCTTTCCCTTTCACTCTCTGAGTTTCCATTGGGTACTTTAAATTTTTCTCACTTTTACCCCCCCCCTTGTGTGTTTATGTGTGTGTGTGTGTTGTGTGTTTTGTTGTTTTGTGTGTGTGTGGTGTGTTTTGTGTGCGTGTGCGTGTGTGCGGGCGTTTCGTGGGGTGCGTGTGCGCGGGGTTTGGGGCGCGCGGCCCCGCGTGTTGTGTGTGTGTGTGTGTGTGGGTGTGGGTTTTGTGTGTGTGTGGTGGGTGTGTGTGTTTTATTTTTTGATGTGAGGCCTTTTTTTTTTGGGTCATTTCCATCCTTTTTAAAACCCATTTTTTGCCAATAATCCAACAATTTTCGTTAAAAACTTCATTACTATTTTATGACGTTTTTTTGTTGGTGTTAAATTTATTGAGCTTTTTAAATCCCTTTTCCCCCTCATATTATTATTACCAATTTTTTTAAAAACCTTTTTCATTTTCATTACTATCACTTTTATACAATTAAATATTCCCTTATGTCATACCATCACCAAACCCTTTAAAAAATTTTAACCAAAAACGATGTCAAATTTTTGTATTATTATTTTCAAATTTTTTTTTTTACCTTTTTTAAATTATAAAAAATTTTGGTCTGTTTTTATTATTCCCCTTGCCAAATTTACGGTTTGAAAACCCCCTTTTGAGTTTCCTTTTGGCAGGTTTTTTTGCTGCCCGGAAGTTTAAAAGTGCTTTCCCAGTGCCCATGGGGCCCTTTATGACGTAAAGCATTTTTCTTTAATTTTTATTTTGTTTAAATATTTCTATTAAAGGACTCAAATTTTTGTTTGCGTAGACAGCCCTTTTATTGGTTTTTGTCTTAAAATTATGTAAATTTACCAACGTGAGGGAAAAGCCCATTTATTTTTCATCACTGGACTGGATGAACCGCCAGCACTTCGTCTCGCTTGCAAAGATAGCGGCCCCAACCTTCGCAAGCCCCCCCGCGACCCAAAACAACGTATTTACCAAACTGAGCAGGCTCTTTCTTTAATTTTTGCCAAAAAACAATAATTTTTTTATTTTTAAAAAACTCACTCGAGCATGAAGGGGGGAGTTTATGATAGTGGTGGAATTGCCCACCATATTCGTCAGTTATTGAGTAGGGCTCTGTGACCTCAGTGTGTGTTCAGCTGACAGCGTCGAACGAGCTAGCCTAGTGTGTACTCTGCACCGCGTGCTGGTGTCCAGTGATGTGAAAGTCAGCGCGAGAGGGAGCGTGGCCTGCTCGCGGCGTGACACGGTGCAGACGGAAAGGTAGGGGAAGATGAGGGGTGAAAGAGAGGTTGAAGTCCAGCAAGGGGGCGTGTGGGGAGAGGGGGGGGGGGCGTGGTCGTGGACTGGTCAGTCTGCATCGAGTGTGAGCGTCTTGATAGACTTCCAAACTGTTTTACTTTCATTTACAGGTGTAGTGTGACAATACAAACTTTATTTTCAACTTTTTTGCTGTGTGTTCTTGTTTGGATGTGAAGATGTCGTGGTAAATACATATGTTTTTGATCGTGCAAAAAAATCTGTCCAAATCTAAATGCCTAAATACTTTGTATTATCAAAATTAAAACAAAGAAGCCCATATTCAAAATCTTCATTCAATTTCCTTCAAAAATTATATAGATTTCATTTTTCTATATTTTGTAGTTTTCTGAGCTAGAAGTTTTTGTTAATTATGACCCCCAAATCATGAGATTTCCCTGGCACCTTCATTTTGAGAAGCATTTATTATATTTTTCCCATCCACCCACTTGAGCACATACTGTTAGTTAGGCTGTATTAACTACCACTGCAGATATGAATGCTTATCTCCCCCTATTCTTCAATCTAAGGCATAAGGGCAAGCTTTGTTTATAATTGAATATTTCTTGCAGTCATTGCAACACCAAGCTGCTCTGTAAGTTGCTGGAATGGTGCTCAGTACTTATCCTTGGAATTTATTAGTTTTTTGTATATATACATATATACTCATATATAAAATCAAAGTTAAAAAGCCACTCAGAACGTAAAAAGTGCTCAACCATGTAGGGAGCGACATACCAGTTTAAAATAGGATTTTAAAATGAAGAGATTAAAACCTACAAGCTTGTTTCAAGCCAAAAACGCTCTCCTCAGGGTATACAACCCGGGCACGCCACCGGTGTTATATATTGTGGTGTGTGGGCGTGTGAGTTCTGTGCGTGTGGCACGTGGCCTGCCGGTTTTTCTTTTTTGGGGCGCGTTCAGGGGGGACGTGTTACGGAATGGTGCATTGACAAAGATTTCCATTTATGCCTGCAATTGTTTATCATTTCTACTTTAGAGTTCAGGGATGCTAGGTGGGGTTTACATAATATCAGCCACTTTTTCTGTAGTACATAAGTTGCATTTTTTAGAAATGTAGTTGTTATGGTGTTGCTCTTTTCATAATTTTCCATGATTGTTGTAATCTATTTTCTTATGTTTCAGCTTCCAAAATATATATTTACTTAATTCTGTTTGGCTTTTATATTTTTCATTTCTGAAAGACTGTTTATGGTTTGCTTATCTGGTTTTAAAGTGGTTTGCCGTGATTCCTATGTATGTTTCTTTATCACTGTCTGTTGTTACCGTAGCTTGGTACACAATATTGTTGTAGAGATATTTTATTATCAGAGGGCACTGGTCTTTTTTAGTGCAATTACAAGATATCCTTTCATCACCCTCTTTGGTTGTGTTGTTTTTGGTTTTATTGGAAGAATCAACTATATTTTAAGGTTTGGGCATACACGAGTATGATAGCTTGACGGTATTTTTGTTGAATATTTTAGATAGTACATGTTCTTTTGGAATGATGTTTTTAAGGATTCTGAGAATTCTTTTCCTACGTTAGTTTTTGTTCTTCCATCATATGGAGGGTTATACCATATAATTTTTCTTTTCCTGTTTTTTCCTGTTGCTGTTCATGTTGTTTATCTGGGTTGTATTTGTAATTTGTAGTTGTAGTCATTTTTTTTCAGCGCCTCTTGATATTCAGCTGCTGCACTGTTAAATTCTTTCTCATTGCATGACAGTTTAGATAATCTTTTGTTTATACCATTAGGTATGGTTTTTAAGATGGAGGGTGGGTGGTTACTATTGATGTCTACGTAGACAGGTGTGTCATTAGGTTTTTTATATGGTTTGTATGTATGATCCTTAAGGTCTAATGTTATGTCTAAATAATTTACTGTGTTTTTGTTGGCTTCTACTGTGATTTTTTAGGTTATGGCTTTGAAAAAATTTACAAAGTTCTTTTTTCTTGTTTTCAATGGTTTTTGGTTATTGTTTAACGTGGCAAGACCGTCATCTCTGTATAAGCTAACCTGTTTACCAAGTATTTTTCTGTATTATGAGACAACATGAAAAGTCCAACTAATTCACAAGTTTCAGCTCCATCATAAGATCCCATCGTGACATCGAATGTGAAATTTCTGCTGGTTTTTTTTAATCCAAGTTTCACTGTTGCTATGGAGAAGGGTTTTCTTAGTGTGGAGAATGATTTCCATCTCAGAATCTTGTATATATTTGTATATTTGTTGGCGAATCTTAGAGCTTTAGTAAGTAATTTCCTCATCAATGGAAGGGTAGAAGTCCACTAATGTCAAAAGTAATGAACACTGTATTTGTCTGTTTGTTCAATTCTTTAAACCATTGGATAACTTCGTAACTATTTTTCCAGAGATTGTATTCAGTGTTTGTTTTTATGTCCTCTATTGCTTTTTCCAGGATCTTTTTACTAATTTTGCCTAATTCAGATTTTGATGGGTTTATCAGTCTACAAGTAGGGTTGTTGAGAAAGTTAGGTTTGTGGTCTTTAAGGGTTATAAAGGCTAAGCAGAACCTAAATTTAATATGGAGAGAATTAAATTTGGGCAGTCCACCAAAAATATACCTTTTTCAAATCCACAACTCTACATGAAAAAACTCATAGAGCAGACTGAAACATTTGTGCGCAACATGAGGTGGAAAGAGTTTTTCTTTTTGAACCCAGGAAGAAAAAGGAAGATAAAAAAAACTTATGGGTTTAAGTCATGGAGATCGCCACCTATAATAGAGGAAATGAAACCTTTTGAAGAAAGCATGAAAAAACTAATAGCTAATATTGATTTCAGAAAACCACATAACAATTTCCAAACAACATTGAATAATAACATAAAACAAATCTAGAATGACAAAAAAATATTCATAAAGGCGGACAAGACAAACAATTTCTATAAAATGGAAACTAATGAATACTCTCAACTCCTCAACAAAAATTATCAGAAAAATTATAAAAAAAGCTGATAAGACCACATATGACAACATCTGCAAAAAAGAAAAAGAACTTGTGCCCAGATGGATTTAGGTGATAGGATAGAAGCAACAGCAATAAAAGAAGCCTTTATAACCCTTAAAGACGACAAACCTAACTTTCTCAACAACCCTACTTGTAGACTGATAAACCCATCAAAATCTGATTTAGGCAAAATTAGTAAAAAGATCCTGGAAAAAGCAATAGAGGACGTAAAAACAAACACTGAATACAATCTCTGGAAAAATAGTTACGAAGTTATCCAATGGTTTAAAGAATTGAACAAACAGACAAATACAGTGTTAATTACTTTTGACATAGTGGACTTCTACCCTTCCATTGATGAGGAATTACTTACTAAAGCTCTAAGATTCGCCAACAAATATACAAATATAACAGATTCTGAGATGGAATCATTCTCCACACTAAGAAAACCCTTCTCCAATAGCAACAGTGAAACTTGGATTAAAAAAAAAACAGCAGAAATTCCACATTCGATGTCACGATGGATCTTATGATGGAGCTGAAACTTGTGAATTAGTTGGACTTTTCATGTTGTCTCATATACAGAAAATACTTGGTAAACAGGTTGGCTTATACAGAGATGACGGTCTTGCCACGTTAAACAATAAACCAAAAACCATTGAAAACAAGAAAAAAGAACTTTGTAAAATTTTTCAAAGCCATAACCTAAAAATCACAGTAGAAGCCAACAAAAACACAGTAAATTATTTGGACATAACATTAGACCTTAAGGATCATACGTACAAACCATATAAAAAAACCTAATGACACACCTGTCTACGTAGACATCAATAGTAACCACCCACCCTCCATCTTAAAAACCATACCTAATGGTATAAACAAAAGATTATCTAAACTGTCATGCAATGAGAAAGAATTTAACAGTGCAGCAGCTGAATATCAAGAGGCGCTGAAAAAAAGTGGCTACAACTACAAATTACAATACAACCCAGATAACAACATGAACAGCAACAGGAAAAACAGGAAAAGAAAAATTATATGGTATAACCCTCCATATGATGGAAGAACAAAAACTAACGTAGGAAAAGAATTCCTCAGAATCCTTAAACCATCATTCCCAAAAGAACATGTACTATCTAAAATATTCAACAAAAATACCGTCAAGCTATCATACTCGTGTATGCCCACAACCTTAAAAATATAATTGATTCTTCCAATAAAACCAAAAAACAACACAACCAAAGAGGGTGATGAAAGGATATCTTGTAATTGCACTAAAAAAGACCAGTGCCCTCTGAATAATAAATGTCTCTACAACAATATTGTGTACCAAGCTATGGTAACAACAGACAGTGATAAAGAAACATACATAGGAATCACGGCAAAACCACTTTAAAACCAGATATGCAAACCATAAACAGTCTTTCAAAAATGAAAAATATAAAAACCAAACAGAATTAAGTAAATATATTTGGAAGCTGAAAAATAAGAAAATAGATTACAACATATCATGGAAAATTATAAAAAGAGCAACACCATACAACTACATTTCTAAAAAATGCAACTATGTACTACAGAAAAGTGGCTGATATTATGTAAACCCCACCTAGCATCCCTGAACTCTAAAGTAGAAATGATAAACAATTGCAGGCATAAATGGAAATCTTTGTCAATGCACCATTCCGTAACACGTCCCCCCTGAACGCGCCCAAAAAAAGAAAAACCGGCAGGCCACGTGCCACACGCACAGAACTCACACGCCCACACACCACAATATATAACACCGGTGGCGTGCCCGGGTTGTATACCCTGAGGAGAGCGTTTTTGGCTTTGAAACAAGCTTGTAGGTTTTAATCTCTTCATTTTAAAATCCTATTTTAAACTGGTATATATATATATATATATATATATATATATATATATATATATATATATATATATATATATATATACCAGTTTAAAATATATATATATATAGATGAATATAATCAAAAAGCCTAAAATGATTTTAAAAGTGCTCGACCCCTTGGGGAGCAACATTTGTCAATGATATTAAAAAGGAATGTTAAAACTCTACAAATATGTTTCGAGCGTGTTGCGCTGTCATCAGGATGGTTTTTGGTTTGCCCACCGCCGATGTTATATATAAATGGAAATCGTTGTTATGTGAACACATCCAAAACAAAAACCTGAAAGCCCCCCAAAAAACACGTGCAGCCAACTCGCACGTGCAAACAACCGCAAACGGGAGCCCACACGCTATATAACATCGGCGGTGGGCAAACCAAAAACCATCCTGATGACAGCGCAACACGCTCGAAACAAATTTGTAGAGTTTTAACATTCCTTTTTAATATCATTGAGATATATATATATATATATATATATATATATATATATATATATATATATATATATATATATATATATATATATATATATATATAATTATATATAATTATATATATATAAATAATATATATATATATATATATATATATATATATATATATATATTCTTTTTGGTTTTACTAACTGTTACAAATGTCATATTTTCTACTATTATTAATATAATCATTATTCTTTGCAATATTTCTGACATTCCAGCTTACCACTTTTCCAGCCTTCTATAGCATCTCTATCATTAGTAAATGGTTACACTTATGATTACTATTAGATCTAATAATGCACATACCATAAATCATTAATATACCTATTAAATTCCATCTTTCTCATAATTTATACCCCCCCCCCCCCTTCTACTTTTTGTTCTTCCTGTCTTTCTCTCCCCTCCTCCTTTTTCTTCCTTCCTTTCCTTAGTATTAGTACCACTATCATCATTTCTATTATTAATGATATTATTAGTAATTCTTTTTTAAATTTCTGTGTCATACTTTTTATTATCAGTACTTTTATTACCATTATGGATACTATAGGTGCTATCATTAAATCTTTATTGTTAATATCATTGTTAGAATTGATATGACCATCACTAGTATAAGCATCACCATCGTCATCGCCACTAAGACTGTACACATGGCAACTGTGCTGTTTAAGAATCCTCTAACCGACTCTCCTTTCTCCCATACTATAACTGCTATCGCCATATTATCACCGAAAGTGGTAGTAATCCTGCCTTTATTTATTTTTTCAATATTTTGATCATCATCATTACCATTATTATTATTATTCATATCAGCATCATAATTATTATCATTACCACCTCGACTCACTCTTATGATTCGTTTGTCTACGTTTTTGGCGGTGTATTATCACTATCATTTCAAATTTGTTGACATGAAGAACGGTTGAAATCACTCAAATTGCCCAGTAATCAATTTGAAGAGCAAGAGTAATATCATGTGCACTCTCAAATTCTATTTTTATTGTCTTTGCTATGTCAAATCCACTATTTACAGATATCCTATGAAATAAATGAACTTTGCATAAAAGTGATTTGAACACACTTGTTACGTACATAGTTAAAGAGCTTTAGGATTCCTTACCACCTCGTTTTCTTGCAGCAGGAATGTCACGCACGAACTGACACAGGTCGCCTCGGTGACAATTGTGGAGTGTGGCCCGTCCAGTGCCAGGTGGCAGTGACCGTGAAGTGCGTGAATCCTGCCGGGAATTTGCTTACCTGTTAACTCTTGGAGGGGGAGGGAGGAGAGTGTCAAGCTTGTCGGAATAGTGAGGTTTACGTGTGTAAACTAACATTCGTGAAACTGGAGTTCTTCGATGTGTATGGGAATTCCGTGAATGTGAGTGCTGTCTTGTGAGTTTCAGAGGTGAACTCGGAGTGTCGTGGTGTATCTGCAAGTTAGTACGAACTGAGGCGTTATCCGCGAAGGTTGGGTTGGCCTCGTGCTCATGTTTGTTTCTGCCGTTGGGGGCAGGAGTCTTGGTATGCCCTCGACCGACTTTTGAAGGTTTGGCTACCAGAGAAGACGGTCGGTGTTTCGGTGTAGAGAACGTAGAAACACCGATTCTGGCTCACCCGGTCTCAACCAGTTTCGACCGGGCGACTCCAGAATCGGTGTTTCTACGTTCTCTGACCTTTTTTAGCAGCATGAGTCTAACAGGATGTAGTGGTGCTCGTAACTAGGACAGACGTGCATCCATGCCCGTTTGACATAGATATAAAGTCGCAAGCCCTCTAACTGTGTCAAACGGGCATCCATGCCCGTTTGACATAGATATAAAGTCGCAGAGCCCTCTAACTAGGACAGACGTGCATCCATGCCCGTTTGACATAGATATAAAGTCGCAAGCCCTCTAACTGTGTCAAACAGGCATCCATGCCCGTTTGACATAGATATAAAGTCGCAAGCCCTCTAACTAGGACAGACGTGCATCCATGCCTGTTTGACATAGATATAAAGTCGCAAGCCCCCTAACTGTGTCAAACGTGCATAGATGCCTGTTTGGTCTAGTTTAGAGTAGTGAAACTACCAAGCCACCTAACTGTGTCAAACGTGCATGGATGCCCGTTTGGTCTGGTTAGCCAAACCAACTAACCGCAGTTATTACTGTGCTGGTGATAACAGATGTCAAGTGGCCTTACCAGTTCCACTTGACATTTTAACGCCTTCTTACCTTTACCCACCCCAAGTCATCCTCAAGTTCTTACTCAAGTCATCCTTAAGTCATCGACAAGTTCTTACTCAAGTCATCCTCAAGTCACTTCTAAGTTTTTACTCAAGTTGTCCTCAAGTCATCCTTAAGTCATCCACAAGTTCTTACTCAAGTCATCCTCAAGTCACTTCTAAGTTTTTACTCAAGTTGTCCTCAAGTCATCCTTAAGTCATCCACAAGTTCTTACTCAAGTTATCCTCAAGTCACCCAAGTCACTTCTAAGTTCTTACTCAAGTTGTCCTCAAGTCATCCTCAAGTTTTTACTCAAGTCAACTTAAGATCATAAACTAAGTCATCCTCTAAGTACAACCAAGTTCTTATTTAAGTTATCTTATAATTATCAAAAAAACAAGACAATCTATGTTTTTATCTTAAATAGTAAATGTCTAATATAGTACACACACGCCTCAAAAAACTCGTCATTGGCGAGGTTGTCTTGCTCAGTGTCATTGGCGCGAGATTGGTTAGCATAGATCTTAATGAAGTTCTTACATCGTAAGCAACCACATTGATTACAATTCTGGTCTATGGAAATGTCTTTTATAGACTCCATGTCTTTATTTATTGACTTCATCATTTTAAACAAATAATAATCCACCATAATCTATTTTTATCAAAAAAATTTTAAAATTAAGTTCTTAAAATATTATTGCATCTGAAATGGATCAAAATGATCTTTTGTTGTTGGTGGTCCTAGCGTGCTGTTGTGTTCGTCTGTTTATTTAGTGGTTGAGATTGTTTGGACTGGTTTGGTTCTTGTTGTTTTTGTTTATATATTTTATAACCGTAATAACCGCCCCCAACAGCAGCAAGGGCGCCAAAAATGGCAACAGTTTTAAGTTCAATATTCCATGAAGACTTTGGTGTTGTAGGCCTTGAATCAACTGGTGTTTTTATAGCCGGTATTGAAACAACTGTTGGCGTTGGCGGCGTTATGTTTTCATTATGAGCTATATTCTGTGATTGTAACTGTAATTTTTTTTGGTTTGTTCCACTCAGCTAATTTTTTTCCTGCTGCAATGCGTCCAGGATGAGGGGATTTAGTGACCACTTTCACCTGGTTCAATGTTTTCTGATTCTGCTGATTTTCTGGCTCGGTCATTTTGAAGGAAATAAAATCTATATGATTAAATGTAATTAATCCCATGATTAATGGTGATAACAATGTTCCAAATCTGTAATACAGATCACATCCTAGAGACTCTAATGACTTTGTTAAAACTGGATCCTGCGTTAAATCATACATAAAGTCTTGTTCAGAATCAATGGGGGCAAATCTACTGACTAGTTTAGTGTACAAACTAAGAACCGTTTGCCCGACACTTTTCACCATTCTCGATCCTAGTTGCGCTTCATACCTGTTATGATACTTTTCAATGTCTTGTGGCGACATCTGTTGGATCTGTTCTATGCTGAATTCATTGCCGAGGAACTGTTTTGTTTTTCCACATGCTGCCAAAGAATACAGCCTTTCCTTTTTGGGCATAATAGCTTGCTCATCAACCAGGTCATTTGTAATCATAAGTTCAGGAAGGTTTAGTAGATCATCGCTGTTCATGTTTTTTTTTATTAATTATAATTATTTTATTTTTAAAAAATGAGCGCCGAAAAGACTGTTGCCAATCTTGTATACCATTCTGCTGTTATTGGCGGCCTAAGTATAGGATACACAATGCTTGGTAAAAGCTTGTTAAGAATTAAACCGGCAGATCTTGGCAAACTAGACTTTGAGGATTTGGCAAAGCTAATTGCTATCATTGCAGCTTCGTTTGCTACGAAAGATTTTCTAGTTAAGCAAGGAATAATTCCAGACAGTATAAATATGTAAAATAAAAAATACATTATAAAAATGGCTTCGCTCGTAATGATGATAGGCGGCGCTGTGGTGAATGCGCTTGCTTTTAGCGGAAGTAATTACGCATTTAGTAAACTACGGGATGACGGCGAGAGAAAAAGACATAACAAAGCTGTGGAGCAACTAGCTGCAGCACAAGATAACTATGAAAAGCAGAGAATTGAGCAGTTAGATTTTATTAACGACACACTGAAAAAACAGGGGCATGCAGCTTACACATTTAAAGATGTTGATAAAGCAATAAAAGAATATTATCTTGTAACAGGCAAACCAATCGAGACATTGCCCCCACCAAAATTCAGCGACTTTTATCAGCCATCAGAAAAACAAAAGATGCAAGAAATCGTGTTTATTGTCTTTGGCATGACCATTGTGTATTTTGTTGCACATAATATTGGCTGAATAAAAATGAACAAAATCTATTATTCGCCAAAAGGATATTGGAAGGGAATCACGGCAATAAAAAAGCTAAGCCAAGCAGCGGGGGTCAGTGAACAAACAGCAAAGGAATGGTTATCTAAACAAGCGATTTGGCAAATTTATTTACCTGCGCCTAGACGAATACGGAGACCACACTTTGTGAATACAACACCGAACGACACCCATCAAATGGACCTTCTATATTTACCTCATGATACGATCAGACGAAAAAGATTTAAGTACGCACTCACAGTCATTGGCATAGCTTCAAGATACAAAGATGCGGAACCGTTAACACAAAAGAGTGCTTCTGCTGTTGCTGTTGCCATACAACTGATATATCAACGGGGCCCCTTAACTTATCCTCGCATGATTCAAGTCGATGATGGAAAAGAATTTAAAGGCCAAGTGAATCAATTATTGTTAAAACATAGAGTTACCATTAAAAGAGGCATCCCAGGAGTTCACAGATCACAGGCTTTAGTTGAAAACTTTAACAAACAGTTATCTGAAAGACTTTTTTCCTACCAGTATCACAGAGAGCTTATTGACAATTCTCGCAACACAGAATGGGTTAGAAGACTGCCCTCAGTTTTGCGCGCAATGAATAATGAAGAATTTAAAGGGCTAAAACCAGTACAAGCAATCAAAAAACAAACAATAAATGTTGTTGAAGGAGAGTCTTCATCGGCAAACTATTACCGTTTGGTTTAAAAGTAAGGTACCTTTATTACCGGGGGAAGCAGAAGGGGACACTCGCATCAGGGCAACCGATCCAGTTTGGAGTGTTGATCCATATGAAATAAAAAGAATTGTAAAAATGAATCCGCCCGTGTATTATTTACGAGAAACTGACACGACAAAACAACCGGCTCCTCAAGATCTTTTGTAAAGGAAGAACTGCAGATAATTTCACCAGACACAGTTCCGCTTTAATTAATTTACATAAATATATTTGAGTCTAAAATGGAAGCTCAGAACGAAACAAGAATGGTAAAGGAAGAGACCTTGAAAATGATACGGGAATCATTTAATGCGTGTTCTGCTATTAGGGGAACATTTGTGAAGATTAATCAATGCATGCTAAACCATCCAGATCACCTACAATCCAAAATCCCAAATTGGGAAAAAGAATATCTTAAAATAATAAAAAAAATTCGAACGCATCAAGCAAACATGATAAAAGAATTAGATGAATTGGATGAAGATATGGTTGATCTTATAACACTAGTTGATGAAAAATATAAACCCTCCTGTTTATGCGGCCCTCCAATGCCCGATTGCATATGAAAACTCTGGATTAACAAATACTCGTTTTAGTGTTTGTTCTATCTAATGACTTTTTTGTTACAACAGTTGTGCTGATCTCATGTAGATTAGATCGCAGTTTTACGTTGTCATGATGAAAAGTCTTATTGCCAAACAATGCTTCTTTGTATACTCAGAGCATAAAAAACGCGAAAACAAACTGTATAGAAATTTTGATGTAATTTGGCTACCGATTCCTTTGAACTGGTAATAGAAAGTGAGAAAAAGCAATCGAACACCGCAAAAGTGTCCTTTCAAAGTTCATTCTGGTAGAAATAAGGTCACATAGAACTTGACCTTGAACCCTGTGTTAACAGCAGAATGTCAGTATCTGGTGTGACCACCTCGAGCATTGATCACAGCTGTGCACCTGCGGTACATCGAGCGCACCAGAGTGTTGGTCTGCCTCTGGGGGACTTGCCACCACACCTGGCCCACAGCGACAGCAAGCTGAGCTGCTGTCTGGGGTCTGGGGTTGAGCTGGTTCAACTGCCTCTGAAGGGCATCCCAGAAATGCTCTATTGGGTTAAGGTCGGGAGAACGGGCTGGGTGAGGCAGCAGATTGATGTTGTTCTGCCTCAGGAAGTTCTGCGTAGCACGGGCAGTGTGCGGCCTTGCGTTGTCCTGCTGAAACAGGTTCTGTGGATGCCGCTGGAAATGCGGCAGGATGTGGGGCCTCAGAACTTGGTCGATGTAATGAACAGCAGTGACCCTGTTACCACGTCCTGGACCCACATTCGGGAAGATGACTGGCCCAATACGGCGATTTATGCCGATAGCCCCCCAGATCATGGTGCTTTCACCACCCCATGGGTCCCTTTCGGTGATGTGGCATCCGTGAAGCGTTCCCCCGCTCTTCTCCAGATCCGGATGCGGCCATCGCCTGGGTCGACGCAGAACCGGCTTTCATCACTGAAGAGGACTCGGCCCCAGTCCCGATGGCGCCAATGCACGTGATCTGTGCCCACTGCAGACGGTTCTGGCGATGCTGGAGTGTCAGGATAGGTCGCCGGGCTGGACGCCTGCATTGGAGACCAACTGTGTTCAGTCGGCGATGCACGGTCCTGTTGCTGATTGGCCTGCCATGGTTGCCTACGGTGTTCCTGGCTGTGTTGGCAGCGGTTTGGTAAGGCTCCCGTCGATGCTGACGAAGAAGATGGCGGTCTTGGGCTGCTGTGGTGACCCTCGGTCTGCCGCTCCTCGGTCTGTCATCAGTGGTGTTTCTTGCTTGAAAGCGGTCCAGAAAGGCGATAGACGTGGAAATGTGGACTCCGAATGCGATAGCGACCTGCCTCATTGGAACCCCGGCCTGCAGTTGCCCCATTGCTATGCAACGATCTTGACGAGAAAGTCTCGGCATTATGTTGGCGCCTCTGGAAGGGATGATTTGAACTTTTGGGGTTTGGAAATTTATAGCCCCACAATGGGGGCCACATTGAGTTGCAATTCACATTGATGCACGTGGCGTAGGTAGTCCACATGGCAAATGCACTCCTCGTGCCAAAAACGGTGACCCGGCAACATTCACCCACTGTTACGAGGTTACAACCGGCCAAGACACCACGCACTGCTAATGTTGCACGTGCCAACGACATTGCTTACGTCCTGTTCACAATGTGAACATCGTGCACTGTCTCAATTTTTTCGCGTTTTTTATGCCTCTGAGTATAGTTGTTTATGTGATATGTTTGACTGCACAACACTGCGAGATATTCCTTTTGCTTTCTTAATGATTTTTTTTGGCTCGAAATACTGTACATTTCGATCTTAAACCAATAAACTCCTTAATCACCCCTCCAGATAATTCATCCTTCATCTTCCCTAAAACCTTCTTGTTAGTAATTGAATGTAAAGGCGAATCTTTAGGGTAATCAGATGTATCATACCATCCCGCATGCCCTTTAGCTACTTCTAATTCCATGTCTTTATAGATGTCTTCAGTAGGGGTATCTATAACAAAACTATCAGTATCTGTGTAAAGTACTCTGACTCAGGATACGTGGGTTTAAAGTAGTCATAAAGAAATTCTAACATCAAAAGTTTTGATAATTCTAAAACAGTAAACCCGATAAATACAGGTTTGTCCAATTTGACTTTCTTTTTCTTCATCATTATGCCAAAAAGGTGATCATGAAATCTTCTAAAGTCCTGGATAATTAGGTTTTGAAGTCAGCTTAATTGCTTCGTTCTCTTTGGTGACTAATCTGACATCTTTGCGCTTGTGCGGATTCTCCATAGTCTTTCCAAAACAGCTGTTGTTCATCAGCTTGAAAAAGTCTTTTTCTGAAGCATCTGTGGATTTAGTCTGAGATCAGTGTTCTTCATGATGTATGGTTTCATGAACTGTTCTTGATCAAAAGCAATTATACGATGAACTGCTGTTAGCTTTAAACCATGTCTTAAATAAAATTGAGAAGTCTGTAATGACAGACATAATTTTTTTTGCCGCGAAGATTAGGCACAAGTTTAGGCGGCTCTGTTTTGCCATCTTTAGGCTTTCTGCTGCTAATGGATAGTCATTATGCAGGTCATGGAGTTTCATGAGGATATTCTAAGTCAACTTCTAGAATGAATCCCCGCTGCTGATCAGGCGTTAAAACTGCTCAACCACTTTAATGCCTTTTGAATATTATTCGTACCGCCGCTTGTGTACATTTAAAGTTGCGTAACGGAAGTGATTGCGCCATTGCCCATCCATACAGATTGTTTGCATCTAAATACATGAGATAGTAGACCTTTTACTTGGATCATAGTCGTCCAAGTATTTGTTTGTTTGCTTTACAGTAATGATGCGACGCCATACTAATTCCTCCACGCAATCCGTTTTCAATCATCTGAATCATTGGTAAATCTGACAATAAATCAATCTGTACTCCAGTAAACTTTAAGAAAGCATCCCAACTCATCCCGGGCGCAGAAATGTAATGAGCAGGATCCAGGCTATAATGTTTCATGCAGGTCTTTCTATAGTTTTCAAAGACGTCCGCCAACAAACATACATCAGCCATCAAGTAGGAATCATGATAGTCTCTCATCGTTTTACAATCTAACTTCTGCCACGCATCTTGAGCATGCTGGTAATCAGAATCACTGATGTCCTTTCCTCTAAGACTAGAAAAGAACGCGCCTTTAGTGGGAAGTGTATCTTCATCAAACCTTTCCCAACTGTTCATGTACTCATAAGGTAAACACCCTTTCTAACAAGCGTTGGGTCAAATATTCTTCCGTTATTGGGCAAGACTTTAAGGACATAGCTAGTGACTCTAATGAACCCATCATGTGTTTGCATAGAGTCATAAAAAGACATGTTATTCAGATTAAAGCACATGTACTTTTCTGATGACTGTGCAATGCATGCTACCCTGAAGGCGCTGGTTACTGCTTGCATTATAAGATGAGAGTCATAACCTCGCAAGTTATGAAAGAATACAGGCAGCTTCCATGTCTTTGGTTCAAACTTTAGTTGAAGATTGCATTTACTGTGCGCTGCTCCTCTGAACTTTCCACTAATGTGATCATGGTCTCTTACTGTCGGATTTGTTGCTTCTTCACTGAGTTCTAAACCGCAAATCCAACAGTGAGTGGCTGAGTCATACTGTTGTTGGTCTTCAGGCGTCATTATGATTTCAGATAAATTCAGATTATTAGAACAGTCATTGCGCACTTGCTGCATGCGCTGTAAAAATCTTCTAGCTGCATTTGGTCCTCTGTATAATTCTGGCGTTGAATGAGCGCCATCCGACCTAACAATAATGAAGGCAAATGAACAAATCTGATGATTACTCATTAAGACTGTTTTTCGAAGTTTTTGTGGCGCTGGCCCTTCATAAGGAACAATAAGCGACTCGAAGTCTGCGTAAACTACGTATGGAGAATTTTGCAGCCGTTTCCAGTTCTTAAAACTAACTTTAGATCCGGGTGGGGGTGTAGTTAGTTCTGTATGGCAATCTACAGAACTTTTACAATGTTTTTTATGTTCAAGCGCGGCTGGAACGGATGGCATTCTTGTTAAACATTTTCTACAGAATTCTTGTTTATGCCCAATTTTTGAAGTATGAGCCAATAATCTACTCATTGTGTGTATCAATGTGTAATGCGGTAGCGGTGAAAACATCAGTAGTAAGTCAACATGATTTTTGTCTGGCTCGCCAATCGTTGGACTGTTCTTGGACACTCTAATAGGCACCAAATTTGTTTCCTCATCCCATGTGTAGATATTGACAGTTATTGGTTTGTTTTGTTCTTCAAACTGATCAATTGGTCTATACTGACAGGAAAGGATATTCCACTAAAGTTAAGATCATTGATGTAAGGGTGATAGTTAGACACTCTCTCTGCGTTTTTAGCAACGTGATGCAGCCTTGCAAGAACGCACCACATGAAACATTTGTTGTCCGAATTCTTTATGTTTAGAACTGCTCTTTTTGCAACTAATGCTGGAGGTAGTGGAATGTAAGATTTGCCAACAATCGGCTCATACTTAGCCTGTTTTAATCTGATCTCTAAGACTTCACCCTCTGACCACCCAGAGCCTCTCATTTGGCTTCTTCAGCGGCCCATCAACTGTGTAAGCAGTTGGTCTGCCCAACCAGGTGTTAAGTCATTATGAGAAAGAATAACCTGTTGTTTAGTGAGACCCAGACTTCTAGATTTTCTTCATTTATTGTTATATAGTCGATTAAAACAGCTAACATTACTTTAACTGGCGGTCTATTGTTAGTTTACTTGGAACTTGAGAAATAGCATGAGCAACACTTGCCTGTACGTTTGTTGGATCAATGACTTCTAGATCAATATCATTTAAAGCTTTTGACAAACGCTCTTCCTTAAGCATTCCTTTCAAACAATTCGTCCGGTCCTTCATATATCTATATCCATGCTGAGTTTCTTTTCTAACTCAAAATATTTATTTAAATTAAAAAAAATTAATCAATATCAACAGTCTTTTTGTGCTTGGACTCATAAACTAAAGTATAAACACCCTTTGGCGTTGTTAATGTGAGCTGTTTAGAACAGAGTTTAATGTTTCGTTTACTTTTTTAAGCATTCCTTTTTTATCTGCTCGGCGTCTGGCTGTTGAGAAAAATCTTGCCCTTGCCTTTTTTTGAAGATCAAACTTTTGTCTTTTATAGTCATCAAAATCGGCCTGTAAACGATTAAATTCTTCATCCGTGATGTTTGAGTCAGCTAGTGCTTTATTTATTATCAGTTTGAAGGAACTAAGTTTAGCTGTTATCAGTTGAACTATAGCTGTGTGCTTTTGGAGTTTAGTTTTTAATTTTTTGCTAGCAGCACCTACAGCTAATGAGCACAGGCTGAGAGCTAAAGACAAACCGCCTAGAGGTAAAGCTGCGGGTACGCCAATGCCCGTTGCTAAGAGGCCAACACTCGTTCCTGCTGATGCGGCGCTTATAGTTGATGCTCCAGTATTAACATAGGTAACAGCATTAAAGGCAGCAGAATACCTTCGTTTGGTTTTGCTGTATTTTGAAAGGCCTGCTCTAGTTTTTGTAGCATTTGTGTAATGTTTGGTTAATCTAAAGGTTTTTATGTCAGGGTTTCTACTATCCCTTCTTTTGGTGGCTCTGGCTCCGTAGCGCTTTTGGATAAACGTGAACAGACATGCTTTTTTTTAAAATAAAAATAATTTAGTGCTGTATATCTTTAATCTGTTATCTTGAATATTCAGCTGCGCATCATATATTAAAAACAAAATACACGTTTAAGTGGTTTATCGGCCTCTTTTCTTTATCAATTTGAATGTTTATTATGTCTTTAACCGTTCTCCCACTTCCATGCAACTGATTATCCTCTGTTGACCTTAGGTCAATCCATAAACCGTATTTCGCTGTTAAATAATGATCAAGTCTAACACTGTGAAGATGTAGATCTTTAGACACAAGGTCAACTGTTGGATTTCTACACCTCCCACCCCCAAACAGTTTTCTTATTTCATCAAAATGCTGATAAGGTTTAAGCCGCTAGCGTAGATTTGGTTAGGACTGTCCTCAATTGTACATTGCACTTTCATTATTTTGGGATTAACAAAATTTTCAGTTTGTCTTTGAATGGTTCCTCATTTTCACAGCAATAAAATACCTTTAAGCGATCTTGCTGCGACACTAAAACTAAAATTCCATATAGTGTCTGCCCTGCTTTTAGGATATTTAGAATGAAAAATACTCTTTCGTAATATATTGCTAATTTTGACTGATATTGTTGCTCGATCAGCCTCGCTAAGTTAGGGTTGCTAACAACGTCAAACTCTAACGAGATGTCGAAATGCTGTACTTTGCTTCGGTGTCTGTAGATATAATAACATATTTGTAGTCATTAAAAGTTAGTTCATATGACAATCTGTCTTTTAATGCTCCTTGAAAGTATGGGGCATGCGCTTTTAACAAACTCAAAATCTAGGGGTATGAAAAGCGATTTCCATACGCATAACTTACGCTACAAACCTTTTGCCGTCTTTAGCATCTTCAGCGCCTATTCTATGTTTTAGTGCTTCTTCATTTTCGATTCCTTGAAACGCAAGATCAGCCCTTTCGTTCCGGTAGCCATAGATCAGAATAGGTTAAAAATATGTCTGCATTATGTAAAGAAAATATTTCTTGTCCCTCAAGTTTTATAGAAATTTTCTTAACGATTGCCCGCCCTAGATTCTGTACAACCGTCCTGTTGGGTCTGTTGTTGAAGTGAGTTCTATTTTGAAAGTAAGACGCGCAGAGCCTGGCACAATCACTTCATCCGCTCCTAGGTCTGGAAATTTAACAGTAAGAATTTGATCTGCATCAATAGTAGATGGATTATTTGGAACAGTAATATTCCGTTTATTTCCCTTCACGCCACGGGCTCTTTCAGTCTTCTATACGGTCAAGAATCGAGCCATATGTTTGTGACATTTTTTATAAAACAAAATAAAAAGTTTATTATTAAAGAAACATGGCAGGCATTGAAGATGAAGATTATGATGTTTTTGATCCTGGAGACGACATGAGTGAAATGATCCCTTTGGCACAGCATCGCTCAGAGCTCTCAATGCGGCGTGAATTAACAGTAAGAAAGGGTTGGAGCATTTTACAAAAGTTTAGACCTTGAACCTCCCCAATTTATAGATCCTAATGATTTTGAATTAGAAGGCGGTCATTTGTTTGTAAGAAACGACCAAGGACAACGTGTTGAGCTTACACATGAACGAAACCCATCAAGTTTTAAAGCCATGAGTACACTTAGACAAAGACTCCAGTGAGCGTACAAAATCGCCTTGGCATTGCTAAACCAAATTAGATAGGGATGCAGTTGCTAAACTTCAAAACACACTACAAGAACTTCCAACAGATAACCAAATGCAAAACATGGAACTTAAAGATTTAAGTCCAACAGCAGGGGAAATAAATCAAGCAATAGAAACAGTTTTTCAGAAGAAAACAGCATTAAAAACAATTAATGATTCCCCGCTACCATGCGAGAAATAACGGCCCTCAATCATGCTTTAAGAACCATCAGAGGCGAATTAACAAACAATTTAGCAAAACTGGGTGAAATAGATGAGCATATAAAAAGAGAAAAAGAAAAACTCGTTGAGCTGATGACGCCAACTTAGTGCCTGGCGTTAAAGAAAGAATAAACCCAAAGACTAAAGATCTTGAGCAAGAAAGATCAGCAAGACTAGAAGTTTTTTCTACTAACCGAGAACAATTACGAACTCAAGTGAACAGAATAAGAGAAACTATCCAAAGAATTTTATATGAAGACACAACGCTAGCAGAACGAATACGAACACTGTTTAGAGAGCAAGGAGTCACATTAGTAAGCGTTATAACGGCCTTAGGATTTGCAATAAGTACACTGGTGATGGCTATTACGGGCGTGGTGGTTCTGGGTCAGTGCCTCCACCGCCATCGCCTCCATCACCGCTGATAATCATGGGTAAAAAAACAGCTTGATCATCTTGCAAGTTTATTAAAAAAATTAGCTGGTAAAGCCGTGGACGCTTTGCCTGGAATATTAGGGGTATCGTTAGCTGGCTTTTGTCTACTGCAAGCAAAGTAGTTGGCTTTATGGCCGAGCACTTATGGGCATTAGTTCTCTTAATAGTTTGGGTTACTATTTAGTAAGATAAAGACCAAGTAATCCTAGGCAAGTTAATCCAACAACTAGCGCTGTCTTTTCATATTCATGGCCATTATTTTTTTTGACTTCTTCAACGGTCTTTGGCTTTGGACCTCGGGGATTGGATGACTTATTCTTGGGTGTTTGTTTACTGCTTGCAATATTACTGGCTCAGAATTTATTTCGTTTTCCCAACTTTCTGTTCATTGCCTGCCACGAGGATTTCATTATTGTAGTTTATTATTACGCCTATCTGGAGTCTGAGGTCAGAAGCAGCATGTATAAACCATGCCAACAGCAAAGTCTACTTTCGATCTTGCGTATTGTAAAACATTTTGGTACCTTTTTATACTTGAAGGCAAATCAACTGTAGAATTAATGGCGTCCTCTAAATTTGCTAAGTACTGTTTTTGTGCATCAAAACCAGTAGAAGGATCAGTTATGCTCGATCTTGTTTGTGCTTGCGAACCTAGCAAACACCAACGTAAGTACGAACAGAGTCGTTTATTCGCTCTATTCCGCTTTAGTTAGGCCCTAGAAGCGTCTAAGATAAATGTTGTCCATGCTGTTTTATGCTCTTGCTCTATGGACCCGAGGTGAACAGCTGTGCCTGAAGAGAAAGATGTGTAAGGAGGATTCCAGTCATAGTTATACTTTCTGTGCACGCCCCAAAATAAGGGTGCCTAAGCCATGATTAAGATCCAACTTTTGTCTAAAGTCTGTCTTAACTTAATATGAATTCGTTACAGATCCTTTTAAAAGCCTTCATGTCTATTCTGTTGCTGAATGGATTAAACGGTTTGTCATTAGGCAATGGCGCTCGCAGTTCAGTCAAAATACGTCTGAAGGTGTAATAGAAATGAAATCTGTACACTGACCTCACCAAAGGATCAGGTAGTTTAAATGATCAGCATACGACACTCCACAACCAGTTGATGCGCAAAACACAGCAAAGTTTAACTGGTTCTGATAAAACTGCATCGGATGACTAAACCAAAATTTTGGGATGTAGTCTTTTTTAATAGGTGGGTTAAGATATCTGTTTAATGGCGTACTCACCTTTACTTGAAAGATGTCAGACTGAGTCACAGAAATGTCAAGAGTATCAGTTGTTATGTTTTTAAGATTGTAGTGCGGCCCAGCAGAATATTTTGCATCAGTATATTTAAATGAAGTCATTTTTATTTCGTTTAAAAAAATGTTTGTAACAATAACAACTCAAGACTGTTCTTCAGTTTTAGAACATGCTATTGATAACGATTGCGGAACCAAAATGGTCGCACTCCATGAAATTTTTTACAAAGTCGTATGGTTTAATATAAGTAAATCCAAGGAGAATAATAAGATTCAAAAATTTGACAAATCAGGGGACAAAGTTAGCCAGTTAACCATACCTGATGGTTATTACGGGTTTTGCTCACTAAAAGAAGCAATGAGTAAGTTCAACATTACTCTTAAACTTAACAATGCAAATCTAAAAACAATGTTAACATTCATACCTGAAGAAGAAGATGTAGGTTACCTTTTTGATGTAGAGCTAGCTAAAATGTTAGGTTTTACAACAGACAATCATAGATTTATAGTTACACAAAACAAAACTACTTATGAAGGAGAAAATCCGCTCGATCTTGCAGTACATTCGTTACTCTATGTTCATTTGGATGAGCTAAGCACTGATGAAAACTTATATGATGGAAGGCCCTCAACTGTTTTAAGAGCTCTTCCGTCGGGGAAAGCTGCATATTGCGATTATGAAATTATACAATTCCCTAATTTACAGTTTAAAAGATTAGTTTGTGGAAGGGTCGGATCATTTAATATAAAAATCAAAGACAAAACGGGGAAAGTCGTAAAATGTGATAACCTGCACATTGTTTTGGAAATAAAATAATTAGTTGTACTAAAAAATGTCGCGTGGGCCAGAAGAACCGGGAGTTACATTAGCACCTGTAAGGTGTATAACCTTAGAATTAAAAGACCTTGCAGACGTTGCGGACTTTGAACAGAACGGTGGAATAGGCACTTTGTATGGGTTTGAGTACACTAAAGATGGTGATTATAAACGCAAAGAGGTTGGCGACAACAAAAAGTTTCCTAAACTAGAGCAACTGCGCAATGTAGAAGCAAATAATGCTGGCCAGTATGAATATAAAATAGTCCGAAAACCTGACAGCAAATGGCACTTAGAACCATATTTAGAATGGGAAATAAAATTTGAATTCATAAGCCCATTTACATTTTTAACCATCAAAAAAATTTCAGAAAAGCATTCAACTCAGGTCCTTTACATGTAAGTCTTATGCCAGAGGACAATAGTCGGAAAGAAATTGAAATAACGCCGTATGGGAAAAAACAGTACATCCTCCACAGAAGAGAAACAGTTTTGAAAGATGCTTCTACAAAATTACAGTTCATTCCGCAAATGAAATTAGGAGACACGTTCACAATGATATTTGAAATTTCTGTCTTAAAAGATGTGAAGAGGGATGGGGTTGTGGGTGTTAGTGACGTCCTTCTAAAAGGAATTCTAATTAGCTGGCAAAACTTAGACGTTGACAGTCTTAAAGTTACTGTCGTCGTTCTTCACAATGGTGAGGATATTAAGGTCATAACAACAAGCAACAAAATCAATATTAGTCTAAATAGAAACAATCTTACAGAACTGAATTGGATTAATCTTACACATTTAGATCTTATAGGATTTTATTATACTGAACAAGTTTTGACAGAGAGCATGATAAAAACAATAACTGGATTAGATTAAATTCTGTTATAAAACTATGGAGCAGTTAAACTTTATGCCAAAAGAGCCTCATTGTTCATTGATTTGTGGGCAGACTGGATGTGGAAAAACAATATTTGTCCTAGACCTATTACAAACAGTTTATCGCTATAATTTTGATCATATTGTGATTTTCTGCCCAACACTTAAATGGAACAAAGCATATCATGATAGAAGGTTTATATGGACAGATGATGGAATATATTTAGTTGATCCTAGCAATAAACTAAGTGAGTGTTTAAAACAGTTTTATAGACTGTTTGAAGGAACGCAGACACTATTTATTATAGATGACTGTTCAGCAGAAAGAGACATAGTTAAAAAAAGAAACACTTTATCAAAACTAGCTTTCAGCGGAAGACATGCTGGAATAAGTGTGTGGATTTTATGTCAAAAATATAATTCAGTTTTAAAAGACTTTAGAGAACAGTTAAAGACTGTAGTTTTATTTCACATGAAAGACAGAGACTCATTTGATGAATGTTTGCGTGAAAATGATGTTATTGAAAATGATCAAGAAAAACATAGGATTAAGCAAAAACTAAAATCTAAAAAGTTTAGTAAATTAGTATTGAAAACGGATAATCCTACACAGTATGTATGTTTGTAGGGTTTACTAGGAGAGAACAGGAAAACACCGATTCTGGAGTCGCCCGGTCGAAACTGGTTGAGACCGGGTGAGCCAGAATCGGTGTTTTCCTGTTCTCTGGTGTTCAGCGACGGGTTCTGCACGTACCAGGGCGTTGGCTGTCTGGCAGTGTCCCGGCGACTGAGGGTGTCGTCCAGTGTGTCGTCCGCGTCTTGACTGTCGGTGTTTGGTGTTCAGCGACGGGTTCTGCACGTACCAGGGCGTTGGCTGTCTGGCAGTGTCCCGGCGACTGAGGGTGTCGTCCATTGTGTGTCGTTCCTGTTGTCTAAGGGTTCCGGCGAGTTTTATGTACCTCCCCTACACGGCAAATCCGTGAGGGTCGGCCTCTCAGGTGGTGGGAGTTGGCACCGCCATCCCCACTGTCATCCCTGCCCACTTCTCTGCCGGAGTGGGGACGCACCCGGAGCCGGGAGGATGCGTTCCGGTCGGGACGTCATCTCCCTTCCACAGTCCGAGGGTGTGGCAGTTCCTCTGACTTCAACTGTCTCTTCAATGTGGCAAGCGTCTTGAGGGCCCACCGCAGTATTCCATCAGCGTGTGATTCGCGGGTGTGGTTGGTGCCCGGTAGGGAGGGAACCGCGTTCTTCGACGTGTCACAACGTTCCTCTCCTGTTTCGTATCAAGCGCTTCAGTGAAGGTTTTGTGTTTTGGCGGTGCATTAGTGTGAGAGCGCCGTCAAGCAGACCGACGTTTTCATAACCATATCGGGAAACGCTGTGTTGCCGTTGTTTTTTGTGTGTGTGTGTGTGTGGTTTTGTTTTTTTTGGAAGAAGTTTTTTTTTACCTGTGTCAAGTACCCGCCAGGGACTTCGGATGAAGTATTGAAAATATGACATTGGGTGCGGGTTACCTGAACAATTGGTGTTGAATATTTGGGGGTTAAGCTTTGGTGTCCGATGGTTTGACACCGGCACATAAATTAGTATAAAGAATACATTTGAAAGAAAAGCATTGCGTGGGCATCTCGGGTTTATGACGTATCAACCTTGCTTGATATTTCATCCCGGGATTACCAGGTGATGTGATTTCACCCTTGTCCCCTCTGGTATTGGCCTTTAGTGGGCTGAGGTGTGTATCTGTGCCTCCTGAGGGAAGGGTCGTTAAATGTATATGTGCAGTACATGCGTGCACTGGTATGCAGAAGGGCCATGCGTTGATGGTCGGTATTGGTAACATAGTTGGATTGTTTTGG
>CM031606.1:958164-969487 GCA_018398815.1 Conus ventricosus
TTTTTTTTTAAATAACAAAAAATTTGAATTTTTTCTTTGTTATCTTAAATGTTGGGCAGAAAATCACAATCATGCTCCCAATATACTTCATCATGTTTGCTTTGTCCTTAAGTGTTGGCAGAAAATCACATTGATCAAAATTATAGCGATAAACTGTTTGTAATAGGTCTAGGATAATATGTTTTTCCACAACAGTCTGTCCACAAATCAGTGAACAATGAGGGGTTTTTATCATAAGTTAACATCGGCATTGACACCAAAGTCGTCTGCTCCATAGTTTTATAACAGAATTTAATCTAATCCAGTTTGTTTTTATCATACTCTCTGTCAAAACTTGTTCAGTATAATAAAATCCTATAAGATCTAATGTGTAAGATTAATCCAATTTAGTTCTGAAAGATTGTTTTATTTAAGCAATATTGATTTTGTTGCTTGTTGTTTATGAGCTTAATATCCTCGCCGTTGTTAAGAACGACGACAGTAACTTTAAGTTTTTCAACGTCTAAGTTTTGCCAGCTAATTAGAATTCCTTTTAAAAGGACGTCACTAACGCCCACAACCCCATCCCTCCCTCATCTTTTAAGACAGAAATTTCAAATATCATTGTGAAACGTGTCTCCTAATTTCATTTGCGGAATGAACTGTAATTTTGTAGAAGATCTTTCAAAACTGATTCTCTTCTGTGGAGGATGTACTGTTTATTCCCTTTACGGCTTTATTTCAATCTCTTTCCGACTATTGTCCTCTGGCATAAGACTTACATGTAAAGGGCCAGAGTTGAATGCTTTTCTGAAACTTTTTTGAGGGCCCTAAAAAATGTAAATGGGCTTATGAATTCAAATTTTATGTCCCATTCTAAATATGGTTCTAAGTGCCATTTGCTGTCAGGTTTTCGAACTATTTTATATTCATACTGGCCAGCATTATTTGCTTCTACATTGCGCAGTTGCTCTAGTTTAGGAAACTTTTTGTTGTCGCCAACCTCTTTGCGTTTATAATCACCATCTTTAGTGTACTCAAAACCATACAAAGCGCCTATCTCACCATTCTGTTCAAAGTCCGCAACGTCTGCAAGGTCTTTTAATTCTAAAGTTATACACCTCACAGGTGCTAATGTAACTCCGGATTCTTCTGGTCCACGCGACATTTTTTAGTACAACTTATTATTTTATTTCCAAAACAATGTGCAGGTTATCACATTTCACGACTTTCCCTGTTTTGTCTGCAATTTTTATTTTAAATGATCCGACCCTCCCACAAACTAATCTTTTAAACTGTAAATTAGGAAATTGTATAATTTCATAATCGCAATATGCAGCTTTCCCAGATGGAAGAGCTCTTAAAACAGTTGAGGGCCTTCCATCATATAAGTTTTCATCAGTGCTCAGCTCGTCCAAATGAACATAGAGTAATGAATGTAATGCAAGATCGAGCGGATTTTCCCCCTCATAAGTAGTTTTGTTTGACGTAACTCTAAAACATGAAAGGGTCGATCGGCAGTTGTAAAGCCTAACATTTTAGCCCAGCTCTTTATCAAAATAGTAACCTACTTCTTCTTTTTCAGGTTTGAAGGTCAACATTGTTTTCAGATTCGCATTGTTATAGTTTGAGAGTAATGTCAAAGTTACTCATTGCTTCCTTTAGTGAGCAAAACCGTAATAACCATCGGGTATTGTTAACTGGCTAACTTTTTTTCCTGCATTATTATGTTTTTCAATCTTATTATTCTTCTTCGATTCAGTAATATTAAACCATACAACTTTGTAAATATTTCATGAAGTGCAACCATTCTGGTTCCGCAATCGTTATCAATAGCATGTTCTAAAAACGAAGGACGGCCTTGAGTTGTTATTGTTACAAACATTTTTTAAACGAAATAAAAATGAGTGCATTCAAATATACTAATGCAAAATATTCTGTTGGGCCGCACTACAATCTTAAAAATTTTAACAACTGATACTCTTGACATTTCTGTGACTCAGTCTGACGCCTTTCAAGTAAAGGTTAGTACTCCATTAAACAGATATCTTAACCCTCCTATTAAAAACGACTACATCCCAAAAGTGTGGTTTAGTCATCGATGCAGTTTTATCAGAACCAGTTAAACTTTGCTGTGTTTTGTGCATCAACTGGGTGCGGAGTGTCGTATGCAGATCATTTAAATCATCCTGATCCTTTGGTGAGGTCAGTGTACAGATTTCATTTCTATTACACCTTCAGACGTATTTTGACTGAACTGCAAGCTCCATTACCAAATGACAAACCGTTTAATCCATTTAGCAACAGAATAGACATGAAGGCTTTTGAAAGGATTTGTAACGAATTCAATATTAAGGCCAAGACAGACTTTAGACAAAAGTCGGATCTTAATCATGGTCTAGGCACCCCTTATTTTTGGGGCGTGCACAGAAAGTATAACTATGACTGGAATCCTCCTTACACATCTTTCTCTTCAGGCACAGCTGTTCACCTAGGGTCCATAGGGGCAAGAGCATAAAACAGCATGGACAACATTTATCTTAGACACTTCTAAGTGCCTAACTAAAGCAGGAATAGAACGAATAAACGACTCTGTTCGTACTTATGTTTGGTGTTTGCTAGGTTCGCAAGCACAAACGAGATCGAGCATAACTGATCCTTCTACTGGCTTTGATGCACAAAAACAATACTTAGCAAATTTAGAGGACGCCATTAATTCTACAGTTGATTTACCTTCAAGCATTAAAAGATACCAAAATTTTTTTACAATTTGCAAGATCGAAAGTAGACTTTGCTGTTGGCACTGGTTTATACATGCTGCCTTCTGACCTCAGACTCCAGATAGGTACAATAATAAACTACAATAATGAAATCCTTGTGGCAGGCAATGAACAGAAAGTCGGGAAAAAACGAAATAAATTCTGAGCCAGTAATATTGCAAGCAGTAAACAAACAAGATGGCCCCCCAAGAATAAGTCATCCAATCCCCGGGGCCAAAGCCTGAAGGCCGTTGAAGAAGTCAAAAAAAATAATGACCATGAATATGAAAAGACAGCGCTTGTTCTTGGATTAACTGGCCTAGGATTACTTGGTCTTTATTTTACTAAAAATTAACCCGACTATTAAGAGAACTAATGCCCATAAGTGCTCGGCCATAAAGCCAACTACTTTGCTTGCAGTAGACAAAAGCCAGCTAACAACACCCCCAAAAATACCCGGTTAAAGGGCTCCGCGGCTTTACTAGCTAATTTCTTAAAAAACCGCAAGATGATCAAGCTGTTTTTTTACCCATGATTTATCAGGCGGCGATGGAGGCGATGGCGGTGGAGGCACCGGGATTTGACCACCGCCGCCTGTAATAGCCATCACCAGTGTACTTATTGCAAATCCTAAGGCCGTTATAACGCTTGCTAATGTGACTCCATGCTCTCTAAACAGTGTTCATATTCGTTCTGCTAGCGTTGTGTCTTCATATACAAATTCTTTGGATAGTTTCTCTTATTCTGCTCACTTGAGTTCGTAATTGTTCTCGGTTAGTAGACAACACTTCTATTCTTACTAATCTCAGTTCTTCAAGTTCTTTTAGTCTTTGGGTTATTTTTCTTTAACACCCAGGCCCTAAGTTGGCGTCATCAGCCTCAGCGAGTTTTTTTTTTCTTTTCTATATCCTCATTTAGTTCACTCAGTTTTGCTAAATTGTTTATTAATTCGCCTCTGAAGGTTCTTAAAGTACGATTAAGGGCTAATAATTCTCTTATAGGCAATGAAGAAACATCAAGGGTTTTTGGTACTGTTTCTTCGGAAAAACTGGTTTCTGCATCTATTGTTTTTGGAACTGTTTCTTCTGAAAACTGGTTTCTGCTTCTATTATTTCCCCTGCTGTTTGACTTAAATCTTGAAGTTCCATGTTTTGTATTTGGTTATCTGTTGGGAGTTCCTGTAGCGTGTTTTGAAGTTTAGCAACTGCATCCCTATCTAATTTTGGTTTAGAAATGCCAAGGCGATTTTGTACGCTCACACTGAGTTTTTGTCTAATTGTACTCAGGGCTAAAAACTTTAATGGGTCTCGTTTAGTTGTAAGCTGAACACGTTTGTCCTTGGTCGTTTCTTACAAACAAATGGCCATCATCATCTCGTTCAAAATCATTAGGGTCTAAAACTTCGGGGGTTCAAGGCTAAATTTTGGTACAATGATCTAACATGACTTTCTGTTAATTCACTCCGCACTGAGAGCGCTGAGCGATGCTGTATCAAAGGAGCCATTTCACTCATGTCGTCTCCAGGATCAGGAACATCATAATCTTCAATTCCTGCCATGTTTTAAATAGTTAACTTTTTATTTTGTTTTATAAAAAATGTCACAAGCATATGGTTCAATTCTTGACCGCATAGAAGACTGAAAGAGCCCTTTGGCGTGAAGGGAAATAAATGGAATATTACTGTTCCAAATAATCCATCTACTATTGATGCGGATCAAATTCTTACTGTCAAATTTCCAGACCTAGGAGCAGATGAAGTGATTGTGCCAGGCTCTGCGCGACTTACTTTCAAAATAGAACTCACATCAGAAGCAGACACAACCAGGACAGTTGTCCAGAATTTGGGACGGGCAATCGTTAAGAAAATTTCTATAAACTTGAGGGGCAAGAAATATTTTCTTTACACAATGCAGACATATTTTTAACCTATTCTGATCTATGGCTAACCGAGAATGAAAGGGATGATCTTGCGTTTCAAGGAATCGAAAATGAAGAAGTACTAAAACTTAGAATAGGCCCCGCACTCGGCGCAGATGCTAAAAGCAGCAAAAAGTCTCTAGCTCAAAATTTTTTGCGTATGGAAATCGCTTTTCCATTCCCTTAAATTTTGAGTTGTTAAATCGCATGCGCCATACTTTCAAGGAGCATTAAAAGACAGATTGTCATATGAACTAACTTTTAATGAATACAGCCGCGTTATCATATCATCAGACACCGGAGCAAAGTACAGCATTTCTGACATCTCGTTAGAGTTTGACGTTGTTAGCAACCCTAATTTAGCAAGGCTGATTGAGCAACAATATCAGTCAAATTAGCAATATATTACGAAAGAGTGATTCATCATACAACATATCCCAGAAGCAGGGCAGACACTATATGGAATTTTAGTTTTAGTGCCGCAGCAAGATCGCTTAAAGGTATTTTATTGCTGTGTGAAGATGAAGAACCATTCAAAAGAGGAAGTGAAAAGTTTATTAATCCTAAAATAACAAAAAGTACAATGTTCGATTGAGGGCAGCCCTAACCAATCTACGCTAGCGGGCTTAAACCTTATCAGTATTTTGATGAAATAAAAAAATTGTTTGGGGGTGGGAGGTGTAGAAGTCCAACAGTAGACCTTGTGTCTAAAGATCTACACCTTCACAATGTTAGACTCGATGATTATTTAACAACAAAATACGGTTTATGGATTGACCTAAGATCGACAGAGGATAATCAGTTGCATGGAAGTGGGGGAACTGTTAAAGAGGGAATAAACTTTTCAAATTTATAAAGAAAAGATGGCGATAAACCACTTAATGTACATTTGTTTTTAATATATGATGCGCAGCTGAATATTCAAGATAACAGATTAAAGATATACATTACTAAATTATTTTTTATTTTTTTTAAAAAGCATGTCTGTTCAGGTTTATCCAAATGTGCCTACAGCGCCAGAGTCGCCAAACGAAGGGATAGTAGAAACCCCCAACATAAAAACCTTCAGATTAACAAACATTACGCAAATGCAACAAGTACTAGAGCAAAACCTTTCAAAATACAGCAAACCAAACGAAGGTATTCTGCTGCCTTTAATGCTGTTACATATGTTAATACTGGAGCATCGACTTTTAGTGCTCTATCAGCAGGAACGAGTGTAGGTCGCTTAGCAACAGGCGTAGGTGCACCCGCAGCTTTACCTCTAGGCGGTTTGTCTTTAGCTCTTGGCCTGTGTTCATTAGCTGTAAGTGCTGCTAGCAAAAATTTAAAACTAAACTCCAAAAGCACACAGCTATGGTTCAACTAATAACAGCTAAACTTAGTTCGTTCAAACTGACAATAAATAAAGCGCTAGTTGACTCAAACATCACGGATGAAGAATTTAGTCGTTTACAGGCCGATTTTGATGACCATAAAAGACAAAAGTTTGATCTTCAAAAAAGGCAAGGGCAAGTTTTTCTCAACAGCCAGACACCAAGCAGATAAAAAAGGAATGTTTAAAAAAAGTAAACGAGACATTAAACTCTGTTCTAAACAGCTCACATTAACAACACCAAAGGGCGTTTATACTTTAGTTTATGAGTCCAAGCACAAAAAGACCGTTGATATTGATTCTGATTAAGTATTTTTTTTAATTTAAATAAATATTTTGAGTAAGAAAGAAACTCAACATGGCTGAGATATATGAAGGACCAGACGAATTGTTTGAAGGAATGCTTAAGGGAGAGCGTTTGTCAAAAGCTTTAAATGATATTAATCTAGAAGTCATTGATCCAACAAACGTACAGGCAAGTGTTGTTCATGCTATTTCTCAAGTTCCAGGCAAACTAAAAAATAGACCCGCCAGTTAAAGTGATGTTAGCTGTTTTAATCGACTATATAACAATAAATGAAGACAATCTAGAAGTCTGGGTCTCGACCCCAACAGCAGGTTATTCTTTCTCATAATGACTTAAACGCCTGGGTTTGGGGAGACCAACTGCTTGCACAGTTTGATGCGGCCGCTGAAGAAGCTAAAATGAGAGGCTCTGGCTGGGCAGAGGCGAAGTCTTAGAGATCAGATTAAAACAGGCTAAGTATGCACCGATTGTAGGCAAGGCTTACATTCCACTGCCCCAGCATTGGTATCGAAAAGAGCAGTTCTAAACATAAAGAATTCAGACGACAAATGTTTCATGTGGTGCGTTCTTGCAAGGCTGCATTTACGTCCGCAAAAACGCAGAGGAGAGTGTCTAACTATTGGAGTTTACATCAAAGATCTCAACTTCGATGGAATATCCTTTCTTGTTAGTGTAGACCAAATTTTATCAGTTTGAAGAACAAAACAAACCAATAACTGTTAATATCTACACATGGGATGAGGAAACAAAACTACTGCCTATTAGAGTGTCCAAAAAACAATCCATCGATTGGCGAACCAGACAAAAATCATTTTTGACTTACTACTGATGTTTTCACCAGCAGGGCTACCACATTACACATTGATACGAACAATGAGTAGATTATTGGCGCATACTTCAAAGCATGAACATAAACAAGAATTCTGTAGAAAATGTTTAACAAGAATTCCATCCGGTCAAGCCGCGCTTGAACATATAAAACATTGTAAAAGTTCTGTAGACTGTAAGACAGAACTAATTACGCCCCCACCTGGATCTAAAGTTAGTTTTAAGAACTGGAAACGGCTGCAACAAGTCCATACGTAGTTTACGCAGACTTCGAGTCGCTTATTGTCCCTTATGAAGGGCCAGCACCACAAAAACTCCGAAAAACAGTCTTAATGAGTAATCATCAGATCTGTTCATTTGCTTTTGTTATTGTTAGGTCGGATGGTGCCCATTCAGAACCAGAATTATATAGAGGACCAGATGCTGCAAAAACATTCTTGGAACGCATGCAGCAAGTGCGTAACGCCTGTTCTAATAATCTAAACTTATCTGAAATCATAATGACGCCTGAAGACCAAGAACAGTATAAATCAGCCACACATTGTTGGATTTGGGGGTTTAGAACTAATGTCTAACAGTGAGGAAGCCAAACCAACAGTAAGAGACCATGATCACATTAGCGGAAAGTTCAGAGGAGCAGCGCACAGTAAATGCAATCTTCAACTAAAGTTTGAACCAAAGACATGGAAGCTGCCCATCTTCTTTCATAACTTGCGAGGTTACGACTCTCATCTTATAATGCGAGCAGTAACCAGCAAATTCAGGGTAGCATGCATTGCACAGTCATCAGAAAAGTACATGTGTTTCACTTGAAATAACATGTCTTTTTATGACTCTATGCAACACTTGATGGGATCACTAGAGTCTGGCTATGTCCTTAAAGTCCTGCCCAATAACAGAAGAATATTTTGACCCAACTCTTGTTAGAAAGGGTGTTTACCCTTATGAATACATGAACAGTTGGGAAAGGTTTGACGAAGATACACTTCCGCCTAAAGACGTGTTCTTTTCTAGTCTTAGAGGAAAGGGCATTAGTGATTCTGAAATTTCCAGCATGCTCAAGATGCGTGGCAGAAGTTTAGAGTGTAAAACGATGGGAGACTATCATGATGCATACTTGATGGCCGATCATGTTTGTTGGCGGGACGTCTTTGAAATTTATAGGAAGACCTGCATGAAACATTATAGCCTGGATCCTGCGCATTACATTTCTGCGCCCGGGATGAGTTGGGATGCTTTCTTAAAGTTTACTGGAGTACAGATTGATTTATTGTCTGATTTACAATGATTCAGGGTGATTGAAACGGATTGCGTGGGGGAATTAGTATGGCGTCGCATCATTACTGTAAAGCAAAAAAACAATACCTAGATGATTATGATCCAAGTAAAAGGTCTAACTATCTCATGTATTTAGATGCAAACAATCTGTATGGTTGGGCTATGGCGCAATCACTTCCATTACGTAACTTTAAAATGTCACAGACGGCGGTACGAATAATATTCAAAGAGCATTAAAGTGGTTGAGCAGTTTGACGCCAGATCAACAGCGTGGATACATTCTAGAAGTTGACTTAGAATATCCTCAGGAACTCCATGACCTGCATAATGACTATCATTTTGCAGCAGAAAGTCTAAAGATGGCAAAAACAGAGCCGCCTAAACTTGTGCCTAATCTTCGTAAACAAAAAAAATTTTTGTCTGTCATTACAGACTTCTACAATTTTATTTAAGACATGGTTTATAGTTGACAGCAGTTCATCGTATAAATTTCTTTTGATCAAGAACAGTTCATGAAACCATACATCATGAAGAACACTGATCTCAGAACTAAATCCACAGATGCTTCAGAAAAAGACTTTTTCAAGCTGATGAACAACAGCTGTTTCGGAAAGACTATGGAAAATCCGCACAAGCGTAAAGATGTCAGATTGGTCACCAGAGAGAACGAAGCAATTAAGCTGACTTCTAAACCTAATTATCAGGACTTCAGAAGATTTCATGATCAGCTTTTTGGCATAATGATGAAGAAAAAGAAAGTCAATTGGACAAACCCGTTTTTATTGGGTTTACTGTTTTAGAATTATCAAAGCTTTTGATGTTAGAATTTCTTTATGACTACTTTAAACCCTTGTATCCTGAGTCCAGAGTACTTTACACAGATACAGATAGTTTTGTTATAGATATCCCTAGTGAAGATATCTATAAAGACATGGAAATAGAAGTAGCTAAAGGGCATGCGGGATGGTACGACACATCTGATTACCCTAAAGATTCGCCTTTGCATTCAGCCGTCAATAAGAAGGTTTTAGGAAAGATGAAGGATGAATTATCTGGAGGGGTGATTAAGGAGTGTGTTGGGTTAAGGTCAAAATGTACAGTCTTTCGTGCCAAAAAAAAAACTATCAAAAAAGCAAAGGGAATATCTCGCAGTGTTGTGCAGTCAAACATATCACATGACAACTACAAAGAAGCATTGTTTGACAATAAGACTTTTCGTCATGACAACGTAAAACTACGATCTAATCTACATGAGATCAACACAACTGTTGTAACAAAGAAGTCATTAGATAGAAACAAACACAAAACGAGTATTTGTTAATCCAGAGTTTTCATATGCAATTGGGCACTGGAGAACGGCATAATTATATATCTTCTTCATATTTTTCCTCAAGTTTTGTTATAAGCTCATTCATATCATTATACAATTCAGCCAAATTATTTTTCATGTTTGCTTGATGCGCTCGAATTTTTTTTATTATTTCAAGATATTCTTTTCCCCATATCTGATGATCAAAATTGGGAATTTGGGCTGTAGGTGATCTGGATGCATTGCCATGTACCGATAAATCCTCGTAAATGCGTCCTTAATAATAGAATTCGCATCATATAATTCCCGTATCAATTCCAAGTTCTCTTCATTTATCATTCTTGTTTCGTTCTGAGCTTTAATTTTATGTAAATTAAAAATTAATTAAGCAACTGGAACTGTGTCTGGTGGGATTATCTGCAGTTCTTCCTTCAGAAAGATCTTTGGGGGGCTGGTCGTTTTGTTGTGTCAGTTTCTCGTAAATAATACACGGGGCGGATTCATTTTTACAATTCTTTTTATTTTCATATGGATCAACACTCCAAACCGGATCTGTTGCCCTGATGCGTGTGTCCCCTTCTGCTTCCCCCGGTAAATAAAGGTACCTTACTTTTTAAACCAAACGGTAATAGTTTGCTGGTTGTACTAGAGTCTTCAGCAACATTTATTGTTTGTTTTTTGATTGCTTGTACTGGTTTTAGCCCTTTAAATTCTTCATTATTCATTGCGCGCAAAACTGAGGGCAGTCTTCTAACCCATTCTGTGTTGCGAGAATTGTCAATCAGCTCTCTGTGATACTGGTAGGAAAAAAGTCTTTCAGATAACTGTTTGTTTAAAGTTTTCAACTAAAGCCTGTGATCTGTGAACTCCCGGAATGCCTCTTTTAATGGTAACTCTATGTTTTAACAATAATTGATTCACTTGGCCTTTAAATTCTTTTCCATCATCGACTTGAATCATGCGAGGATAAGTTAGCGGGCCTCGTTGGTATATCAGTTGTATGGCAGCAGCAACAGCAGAAGCACTCTTTTGTGTTAATGGTTCCGCATCTTTGTATCTTGAGCTATGTCAATGACTGTGAGTGCGTACTTAAATCTTTTTCGTCTAATCGTATCATGGGGTAAATATAGAAGATCCATTTGATGGGTGTCGTTCGGTATTGTATTCACAAAGTGTGGTCTCTGTATTCGTCTAGGCGCAGGTAAATAAATTTGCCAAATCGCTTGTTTAGATAACCATTCCTTTGCTGTTTGTTCACTGACTCCCGCTGCTTGGCTTAGCTTTTTTATTGCCGTGATTCCCTTCCATATCCTTTTGGCGAATAATAGATTTTGTTCATTTTTATTCAGCCAATATTATGTGCAACAAAATACACAACGGTCATCCCAAAGACAATAAACACGATTTCTTGCATCTTTTGTTTTTTTGATGGGTGATAAAAGTCACTGAATTTTGGCGGGGGCAATGTCTCGATTGGTTTGCCTGTTACAAGATAATATTCTTTTATTGCTTGATCAACATCTTTAAATGTGTAAGCTGCATGCCCCTGTTTTTTCAGTTTGTCGTTAATA